>CAEFZP010000069.1:0-59457 GCA_903064625.1 Mallotus villosus
CTGCTAACACATGCCCCAATACTGATAACAACCTGCCCAGTATGCTAACACCTCGCCCAATACTGCTCAAACACCTGTCCCAGTACTGTTACACCGCACAGTACTGTAAAACTGACCCAGTACTGTTAACACTGCCAGTACTGTGTAACCCTGCCACAGCTATGCTAACGCTGCCACCAATACTTGCTAACACCTGCCCAATACTGCTATCACCTCCCAGTACTGCGAACACCTGCCCCACCAATACTGACTACACCTGCCCCAGTACTGCTTAACACTGCCCAGTACTGTAACACTGTCCAGTACTGCAAACACCTGACAGTACTTTCTAACACCTGCCCAGTATGCTAACACCTGCTCCAGTACTGCTAACACTGCTCCAGTACTGCATAACACCTGCCCATACTGATACCCTGCCCCAGTACTTGCTAACACCTGCCCATACTGTAAACCTGCCCAGTATGTTACACCTGCCCAGTACTGTAACACCTGCCCCTGTACTGTTAACACCTGACCCACGTACGTGTAACACCTGCCCCAAGTACTGCTAACGCCTGCCCAATACTGCTAACACTGCCCCAATACTGCTATCACCTTCCCCAGTACTGCTAACACATGCCCCAATATACTGCTAACACCTGACACTGTATGTTCACCTGCCCCACGTATGTAACACTGCCCCAGAGTACTGTTACCTGCCTCCCAGTACTGTAAACTGCCAGTACTGCTAACACCTGCATACTGCTCACACCTGCCACATACTGCTAACACCTGCTCAACTACTGCTATCACCTTTCCAGTATGCTACACATGCCCAGTACTGTTAACACCTGCCCCAGTACTGCAAACTGCACGCGCCGCGGGACGCTGGAGCAGGACGTTACGCGGAGCTAACGCTCAAGACTCGCAGGGCTCGAGGTAGCGCCCGTCGGCTCCGACCAGAGACCGCGCGTCTCCGCGGACAGATATAAGAGAAGGGCCGGGGTTAGAATGATATGCTTAGAACAAAAATAGGAGCGATACGGCGCAGCGAGAAGCGTGGCAAGGGGAACTGTGGACAGGCTGCTGTACCGACGTCCCAGATATCGCCTCAAGTAGAAGGGGGCGGGGGCGCGACTAGTGCGCTCGGCGACTGGTCCCTATCTGCGTGCTACGACATAGCTACGGGCGAGCGGTTAGGAGGAGCACGAGTGTCTGTCGTGACCCGCGTTGAGCCGCGGCCGCAGTACGGGCGTCTCAGTCAACGGACGGGGGGCCTGCCGGCGACGCCACGCGGGACTCCAGGCGGCATAGGCGTAGCGGAGACGGACAGCAGACGCAGCCGGGAGCCCACACCGCTCACTTGACCGGACCCACTGCAGCCGCCGAGACCCTACCCACAAAGCAAAGGGAGGGGCGGACAGGACGGCGGGGCGCGAACAAGGAAACAAGCTGGCGGGAGAGGCGCGCAGGACGGTCGGCGTCACGGAGCAAAACTCAGTAGCGAGTTAGAGGCAGCGCACGGGCAGGGCGACATAACGGCCGGTGAAACGGCCATGGGAAGGAACGTCTTGCTCGGAGGCGCCGCTGCGGATAGAGACTGTCCGCGGCGCGGCGCGCGGGGGCCGAGCGTTGCGCGGAATATATGTCCAGTATGTTAACACGGCCCGTATGTTAACACTTGCCAGTACTGAACACTGCCCAGTACGAAACAACCTGCCCAGTAATTATGTGTGGAGCCACCCCTTTAGTTCCTTTGCTACAACCCCACCACCCGCCTGAAGGTGAAGGATGGCCCAGCAGCAGCAGACTCCTGACATGGAGATCGCCCCCCCCCCCCGCTCACGTGTTAGGAGACTGCGCGAGGCGAACGCAGACGCTGATGTCTCTGTGAACCGCGGGTGATCTTTATTAAGAAGAAGCAAATGAGTAAGAGGAGCTCTCCTCACATGTAAAGAAACAGAGGGAGGATGGTCCGGGGATATAGAGATGGAGAAACTGATGCAACGACTGATGGATCTCAGTGGTCAGTTTATAGAGGAGGTCAATGAAATCAGTGAATGGAAAAGCCCTCACACATAGAGGAGGAGAGGACGAGAGAGGAGAGGAGGGCAAGAGTGTAGATGAGAGAAGAAGGATTTGGATAGAGAGACTTAAGAACAAACAGAGAGATCTCAGTGAAGACTTCTTGACAGAGGTCCATGCTGTAAGAGAAGGTAGTAAAAGGAGCACTCCTCACATGTAGAGAAACAGAGGGATGAAGTCAGAGACTTCATTCATACAAACATTGTCAGCTGTAATTGCTGAATTTTACTGTGATCTTTATGACATATTCGTGTTAAGATGTCATGCAGCAGATCTCCGCTTATTGACTTGCCTCCCATGGGGGTTCATGGTTTTAAAAGGTTGTGTTTTTTTGTTTCCTCATCAAACCACCTGTAATACTGATCCCCTTTTGCACAGCATAGCTATATATATATACACACATGTTAATCCTGGTATCAGTTCTGATCTTTGAGTATTTCTATATGTACAGCACAAACACAATTTAAGTAAATCCGTTTCTATCATATTTTATGATTATAATGTAAGTGAAATTTTAAAACATGTTCGAAGTAGTAAATATTAGGTTTAAGAAAGATAACAATGTATCTTTGTGTTTGTTACAAACTGGCTCAAGGTTTGCAACCAAAAGGGAGACATAAACTACAAGAGTAATTTAATTTCCAACATATACACAACAAAACATAGGGTCTAACCCTATAATACAAAACGTATCAGCCAATGTTATTGAGTGTCAGTGTGTAAGCATGCATGGATGTGTGAGTATGTTCATCAAAGACAAGGCTTCCTGAGTGAGACGTTCAGCTCAGGTGGGGAGCCCCCACCCACTCCTGGAGCAGTTAACTTGAAGCTGGAGAAACAACGGGCCCAGGTGTGTCCAATTAGCCCTGACCAAGAAGAAGGAAACTGGTCGATCACCTTCACCCATATAGGGCGCACTTGACCCCTTACGTAGGTAAGTCACCGTGACCTGAGCAAATTCACACTTGGCTAGGTTTACTGTAAGCCGTGCCCTGGCTAAATGTTGAAACAGGGCCTGAACACGCTGCAAGTGTGGATGGATCACCACGTCATCAAAGTACACCGCACACTCGTCCAACCCGAAAACAACCTTATTCATTAGACAGTGAAATGTTGCAGGTGTATTTGGCAGACCAAATGGCCTGACAGTGTACGAGTACAGCCCGTGTAGCGACTACATGGGACAAACTAAAAGTGGCTGAGAGGCTGAGGTTGGGTTGCTTCGTAGGCTAACTCGCTATTAAAAAAAGATCGGCAGAGATCCAAGAAATGCGTTGACGTGTCTTTTATTGCTTAAAAGTATTGAAGCATTTTAATGTTCAGAAATCAGAGTCAAAAGTAATTACAGAGGGGCTTCCGGCTTAGCGATCAATGGAGTAAGACGTGACTTTGGAAGCTCCTGCAACATTCGCTAAATTATTTACTTTTGGCACATTTTTACTATTTTTTTTGGTGTGAATTTATTTCCCAACACATTACTTTAGACTTATTGCACTCCAAAATGCCTCCTAAACCGAAACCCGGGAGCAATCTACCTCCTCAACTACAACGGCCTGCCGCGAATACGGCATCCCCCCCACACAGTGGCCATGCATGCCCGGACAGAGGCGCTAGCCCCCCGGCAGATATTGCTACCCCGTTTTAGCGAGCTCCGCTCCCTACGCAGCGAGATGAGTGCTATTTTCAAGACTGAGCTTCATACGGCTCTGGGCGAGAATTTATCTTCTATCAAGACGGAGCTGCAGGCAGTAAAGTCGGAGTTATCTCAAAGTATAACCAACATCCAGTCCGAGGTAAACACTCTAAAGTGCACCGTAGGCGAAATGGAAACTTCCCTCTCCACTTGCACCGATGACGTTGCCGAACTCCAGGCTAAAGTGGACAATATGGCAGCCGAACTCGCAAGGTTGGATAATAAATGTGAGGATCTTGAGGCTAGATCACGGCGCAATAATATAAGGATCCTGGGGATTCCCGAGGGTTCGGCCAACTCCTCCACTACAACGGCCGTCTCTACTCTGCTCAAGGAGGCATTTAAACTTGACAAAGAGCCCCTCCTCGACCGCTCTCATCGCACTCTTCAACCGAAGCCAGGACCCGGAGACCGCCCTCGCCCTATTATCGCTCGTCTGCATTATCACACGGACTGTGTCGACATCCTGAGGCGCGCCAGAGCCGAACAGCGGATCAAGATTGGTGATATGGTCATTTCTGTCTTCCCTGACCACACAGCGAAAACGGCCCGAGCTCGAGCCGCTTTTAACGACGTCCGCCGCCAGCTCCGCGAGATACCAGGGATTCGTTTTGGACTGTTCTACCCGGCGCGCCTCCGTATTACACACAACGGTGCCGAGAGGGAATTCACATCGCCAGAAAAGGCCAAGGCGTTCATCTCATCATTGAGCAAGTAAGAGGACTGTCAAAAGAGTAATAATGTCGATATTG
Organism: Mallotus villosus; assembly: GCA_903064625.1. Classification (NCBI taxonomy): domain Eukaryota; kingdom Metazoa; phylum Chordata; class Actinopteri; order Osmeriformes; family Salangidae; genus Mallotus; species Mallotus villosus. The sequence goes on from CAEFZP010000069.1 coordinate 4,510, forward strand.
CAGTCTACCTCTTAATGGACACTCGCTAATTATTTGATCTTCAACACCAAGTTATATGACGTTTAAGTGGACCTGTTAATATGTGCCCTAATGTTCATTACTGACAAGTTTGCAGGAGCCCAAGCTTAACTATTCTGCTCCTGTTAGTTCAAAGCTGTAAGTATGTTTCTTACTGATTCGACTCTCTGTGAGTCAGCACTGGGTTCTCCATCGTTTGGGGATGGGGTCGTTGTAAGTGCTTCGGGGTGGGAGGGAGGGAGGGGGGGGGCGGACTGTGTTTGCTATTTTGGCTGTTATGTCCACCTTGTTTACTTTTTTTTGTCATGCCTTTTCTCCTTCTTTTTCTTCTCCCCCCTTTTTTTTTCTCCTTTTTTTGGGGTGGGTGTGGGGCTCCATGCTCATTGTCGTTCTTTATCTTAACTAATGACTGCTAATATTAGTAATTCGGGAATCCCTCAATTCGGTTCCTCAGTGAGGTTTGTGAGCTGGAATATTAAAGGTATGGGGAGCCCCATTAAGAGGTCGAGAATATTTGCTCATTTGAAACGTCTAAAACCTGATTTAGTGTTTCTACAGGAGACTCATATGCGTACTAAGGACCAGGTCAGACTAAAATGCCCCTGGGTTTCTGAGGTATATCATTCAAATTTCAACTCTAAAGCCAGAGGGGTTGCCATTTTAATTAGTAATAAAATTAAATTTTCAGCTTCCAAAACTATTTCTGATACGAATGGCAGATATTTAATCATCTCAGGTACACTGTCTCATGTTCCCATTTTATTGGTAAATATATATGCCCCCAATTTTGATGACCCACACTTTATGAATAAGTTATTTGAGTGCCTCCCTTCGTTGAACAACACCCTGCTTATATTTGGTGGCGACATGAACTGTGTAATTGACCCCAAACTTGACCGCTCTAGTCCTCGCTCCCTGACCCCATCGTCAATGTCAAAGGCAATTTCTGACTTTATGTCAAAAAATGGTTGCATTGATCCTTGGAGATTCATTAACCCCCATTTAAAAGAATACTCCTTTTTTTCATCAATGCATCAGTCCTTTTCTCGAATAGATTATTATTTTATTGATGCCAAACTGATTTCTAAAGTGAAAGCTGCTGAATATCATCCTATTGTTATTTCTGACCATGCCCCTCTCTCTCTGGATATTCAGCTCTCCCCTCAACCGAAGTACTCTGGTTTATGGAGGTTCAATACTTTACTTTTGTCAGACCAAAAATTCAATAAGTTAATTGCGACCACAATTGATGATTTTATTGCGACCAATCAGAACGAGTTAGAACCTATCTCTTCGTCATTGTTGTGGGAATCACTAAAAGCGGTCTTGCGGGGCCAAATTATTTCCTATTCGGCACATTTGAACAAAACCCGTAAAAATAAACTTCAAGAACTCTCCACTAATATTGGCAATTTAGATCATCAACTTGCTGCCGGCCCCTGTCCTAATTTGCTCAAACGTCGTGTAGACTTACAGACTGAATTTGATCTGATCACGACCACTGATGCGGAGCGTTTGCTTTTGCGCTCACGCTCTACATATTATGAACATGGGGATAAGGCAGGTCGACTCCTTGCTCACCAGCTACGCCGCCAGGGAGCCTCACGTGTAATCGCTCAGATAAAAGATTCATCTGGCAATTTACATACTGACCCTACTTCCATTAACTCAGTTTTTTCATCTTTCTATTCTTCCCTATATAAGTCGGAGTCATCATCTGACCCCACCGAAACTAATTCTTTCTTAGACAGTCTAAATTTCCCTGTAATAAATCCAGACGTTGCCAAACAACTGGACTTACCACTCACGGTAGAGGAAATCACTTGCGCTATGAAAACCATGCAAAATAATAAAGCTCCTGGCCCTGACGGATACCCAGTTGAATTTTTTAAACGATTTCAGCATAAACTGGCCCCCCTGTTGCATTCTGTTTACATTGAATCCTTACAGAATGGCTCTCTGCCTCCCACTTTGAGGCAAGCCTCAATAAGTCTGCTTCTAAAGAAAGACAAAGACCCTAAGCTCTGCAGCTCATATAGACCCCTTTCGTTAATAAATGTGGATGCTAAGATCCTTGCTAAGGCTCTGGCCCGTCGCTTGGAATACATTCTTCCCACTATTGTCTCGGAGGAACAAACTGGATTCATAAAAGGACGCCAGCTGTTCTATAATGTACGCACCCTCTTAAATATTATTTATTCTAAAAGCACCACAACAGTTCCTGAACTAGTTATCTCTGTTGACGCCGAAAAAGCTTTCGACAGGGTCGAATGGGACTACTTGTTGGCTGTGTTGAACAAGTTTGGCATGGGCACTATATTCAATTCGTGGATACACCTGCTTTATACAGCTCCACAAGCCAGCGTCACTACAAATGGCATTCAATCCAGCTTTTTTACTCTATCTCGTGGCACTCGGCAGGGATGTCCCTTGTCCCCTTTATTATTTGCCCTAGCAATAGAACCCCTGTCTATCTATCTCAGGTCCTCACCCATTTTCACCGGTGTATCAAGGTCAGACATGGTATTTAAGCTTTCTCTTTACGCTGATGACCTTTTACTGTATGTCTCGGACCCAATTCGGTCTATACCAGCCATCTTATCCTTCCTAAAGACATTTGGTTCATTTTCAGGGTATAAAGTGAATATTTCTAAGACTGAATGCTATCCTATTAATGCTTCTGCACTACAACTTAATCAGGCCAATATTCCTTTTAAGTTTAGCCCATCTGGCTTCAAGTATCTAGGGATCAATGTAACAAGAACATTAAAGCTACTTTTTTCTTCCAACTTTTCCCCCCTTCTGTCCAAAATCAAATCTGACCTTCAAAGATGGAGAAGTTTACCCTTGTCTTTGATTGGAAGAATTAATACAGTGAAAATGAACATTCTGCCAAAATTTTTGTTTTTGTTTCACTGTCTCCCCCTATTTTTGCCTAAAACTTTTTTTAAAACCATTGATCAAATTATTTCAGGCTTCTTGTGGTGTGGAAAGGTTCCCAGAGTCCGTAAATCTTTATTGGAGAGATGCAAATTTAATGGTGGTTTATCACTCCCTAATTTTCAACTGTATTACTGGGCGGCACACATCCACAAAATTAAATTTTGGGTTAATTCAAGTGATCCACCGTGGTGTAACTTGGAGGCTCGCTCTTGTTTTTCGTCTTCTCTATTGGCTCTACTTACCTCCTCTATCCCAACCAGCCCCTCGGGCTTCACAAACAACCAAGTAGTGAGTTCCACACTCAAGATCTGGTACCAATTCAGGAGACAGCTTAAATTTACTTCGGCTTCAACTTCAGCTCCCCTACTAAAGAATCACCTATTCAAACCCGCACTTACAGACTCCACCTTTTCTGTATGGCACGGTAAAGGCCTGATATTTTTTAAAGACCTGTATAGAGACGGTATTTTCCGTAGCTTTACAGACCTGTCTTGTGTATATCAGCTCCCTCCCTCTCATTTATTTCGCTATTTTCAAATCAGACACTGTGTCAAATCGCTGTTTCCAAACTTCCCCTCCTCACCTACGGTTCAGTTGTGGGAAGAGTTTCTCTGTTCCAGCCCCTTTCAAAAATCTCTTATTTCTAAAACATATAACAAACTCCTGTCCCATGACAACTTACCATCCACTAAGGTCAAGACGGCCTGGGAGCGGGAACTGGGGCTGACTTAGAGGATAGCTACTGGGAGTTAGCTCTTGACAAAATTCACAAAAGCTCAACTTGCGCTCGTTTGACACTCATACAGTTCAAAGTGATATTTAGAGTCCATTTTTCCAAAGCTCGACTGTCACAAATTTATCCCAGTGTCATCGATAGCTGCGACAGATGTCATTCTTCATCATGTAATTTAACCCATATGTTTTATTCTTGCCCTCTACTATCTCACTTCTGGCAGAACTACTTTGATACAATGTCAAAAATACTTTTGAGGACAATAATTGTCTCTCCCCATATTGCTATATTTGGGATTCCTGTTGATTACAACCGTTATACTTCCAAGCATTTAGACATTTTAGCTTTCACCTCTTTACTGGCGAGACGGCAGCTTCTCCTTAACTGGAAGTCAACTAAAGCTCCCTCCAGCTCTCGATGGCTCAGTGATGTCATGTCTTTCCTCAAGTTAGAGAAGATTAAATATTCACTGCGAGGTAACACAGACAAGTTCTACAACAAGTGGCAATCCTTCTTAACGTTTTTCAACTCGCTTTCTTCCATGCCTCCTGATTAAATGTCAGAGAATGGTGAGGGGTGTTGATGGGTTTTCCTGGGCCCATGTTGACGTCCTCGGGTGTGTTGTAGTGTCCAGAACACATGGATGTTTCAGTTTACTGTCATGATAGGATTGAAGAAACCAGAAAGTATTCACATTTGAGAAGCTGAAATCAGAGAATTTGGAAATGTTTTATTAAAAAAATGACTTGAAACGATTAATTAATTAATCGTTGCAGATCTACTCCTGACTGTTAGGCCCCACCCCACCCCCCCCCTTTTATTTAATTTTATCTAATTTTATCTATTTTATTTTTGTGTGCTCATTGTTTTATTTGTACATGTTATTGTATTTTAAATATTATTATTATTATGATGATGATGATGATGTTTATTACAGCTTGATAATCCCTTCCTGTAATGTTTGTAAAAAAAGAAAAATCAGAAATATGGCATTTGTTTTGACTCGTCAAGTTTTCATGTCTATGTATGCACTTTGACATATTTTCAATAAAAATATGGAAAAGTAATTACAGAGATCTGGAAAATGTGATCAATTTTTTTTTGCGGTCAACAAAAAGTAAGGCGACCCATTCACCCCCTCTTCCTCCACACAAGCCCACAAGTGCACAGGTGCACAGGAGCTTTAACACTAATTGTGTCACCTCCCATAACCACATGACTCCATCACACCCCAACCACACAATAATAAACAATAATACAAAATAAATCATTCCTGGCTACTACAGCCCAGAAGGAGTAACAAAAGCAGCCACTTCCTGTGCCCCAGACGTTACATAAAGGAACTTGCCAAGACCCTTTGAGGAGGTCAAATTAGCTAACAAACCTTGCAGAGTCAACCTGGTCAACACAGTCCTCCATGCGAGGCAGGGGGTAGGAGTCAGCCTTAGTAACGGCATTAACCTTACGATAGTCTGGACATGGTGGACATGTATGATCGGGCTTCATAACCAACAGACAGGGAGAAGCCCAACTGGAACTGGAAGGCTCAGCAATGTTATGGTCAAGCATGTATTGGACCTCGGCATCCAACGGCTCCCGTTTCTCAGTGGGACACGCGGTCAAACCGCTGCCTGATGGGCTCAGCATTTCCCACCTCAATGTCACCTTGAATGAAGTGTGTGTGAGAGGGAGCATCAGGAAACAACGGTGGGAAACCCTGCACGATCTCCGCCCACTCTTTACACTGGGTGCCCCACAGACGACCCAGAACGCTCTCCAGCTTACCCAGGGACTCGGAGTTCCTCAGTCGACCTCTGAGCACACAGTCGTCTGGTGTGGACAGCTCCTCCTCAACCCTGCTGCCACCAGGAGAGGAGGAGAGTCTGCAACCCCCACACCCGCAGCCAAAGCCACAGGTTTCAACTCTGTTCCTATTGGGTGGAGCAATCGGATCGTTCTGATCCGAAACATTGACGAACCACTGAATACGGGCCGATAAACCTGGCTTGAAAAGGAGACCCGACAACTGGCAACAACGCAACAACAACCTGATCACTGGGGCTCTGAGATCTTGTAAGAAGTAGGATCTGTCTTCCATAGTGAGTCAGGGAGAACACAGAGACTGACACTCTCCAGAAGCTGCTAAGCCCCGAGGGGGTGTTTCTTCAATGTTGGGGGGAAAGGGAGAGATGAGGCGTGCCGAGGGTTCAGCTGCCCTCCCCACTGGACCAGGGCCTGAGCCGTCTGGACCTCACGGTACGGGATGGACCAGGTGGTGGTGTGGGGGTCTTTGGTGTAGACGCTGGTGGGGAGAGACAGCACGGGGGTTTGGCCCTTCCTACTCATCGTCTGACCTCTGGCTCTATCTGGAGACCACAGGGGAGTTCGCTGGCAGCTGATTGGTGGACGGGGCCCAGCTGGGGTGCTTGTTGTGGTGTGTTCCAGGGTTGTTGTCCATGGTGCTGCTGCTGACAGACAGGGGACACAGGGCTTCTCTCAGGATCAAGGATCGTCTCATGGTTTTCACCAGTAAAGAACTGGTATTATATACAAACAGACAAATGCATTGTAATCTTTATTATATTTCTACTTTGCTGCACAAAAGCAGGCCAAACCTGTTTCTTACACTGTAACTTTATCATAGAGAATCTCAATCATCTTAATTTCAAAATGTTCTACATTAAACTACATGTTTATCTGTCCTCATATCATACAGTGTCTGGCTCCAAACTGTACAGAGAAACAAATCCACAGGAGCAGAGAGCGAGGGAGCGGAGAGGGAGAGACAGAGAGAGGGGAGGGGGGGGGGTGGTTCAGACAGGAGCTAATGAGAGCAGCAGGTTGATCCCAGAGACTGGGTCGGGGTACATCCTAACAGACTCTGTCAGGGTGGCAGGGTATACACAGGTAGCAGCACTAGACAAGACTTTGCAAAGTGACTGTGGTGAGAGGGGATCTACATACAGGTGGGGATTGGAAATCAAAATAGGCGTGTCAGAAGTGAACAAGGGGTCTGGCTAGAATTCAGCAAATCAGCAAAGTCCTTGTGGAGGACGGGGTGACAGTTAGGTAGGCTGTGTGGAACACGACAGTAACAGAGGGGAAAGTGGGTTTGAATGTGGTTGTACATACCTGCATCGTAGCCACCTAGGACTTGGCACCGATGTGCTGCTGGGTGCTGCAACATCCAGGAGTTCCACACACACCAGCAGTGGTGGACACATTCATCTGGGAGGCACGGAGGACAGCCACTGCCTGATGGATCTTAGAGAGCAGAGCCTGTGGAGACTCCAGCAGGTGGATCAGATCATCCTTGTCCATCTCCAGGAACATTCCGGTGAGCTTGTGAGCCAGGCGTGGTTGCACCTTGTGGATGAGGGTGATGAGACACTCTCCCAGCATCAGTTTCTGGTAGTGCAGAGGAGTGGAGGCCAGCGTGGAGGCTGTCAGAGGCTCCTTGCCCCATATGTAGACAGCAGGCTGGAGAGAGGCAGGGCACATATAATAGTTAAATACACACAGTTCGATAAATACAGTAGACACACAAGGCTATTGCTGCCACCTTGTGTATGACACAATTAAGTTCTAAATGTCTGTACGGTATATGTCACAGGCTGGATATTCTGTTTCCACTGTGTTTACTTGGTTTGCAGTGATTTATAACTTGGTTTGCAGTGACTGTTATTTTTCCTCTGTAGCCACTATGTAGACGCTGACCATGACATCTAAATGCCACAGGGGGCACTAGAGTTCCCAAGCATGAACGCACACCCACAAGGCTGCTCAACACACACCGGGGAGGTAAGCCTCTCTTGGAACAAATACTTTCATTAAAACTGTATTTTACTGCTCAACTGTTTTGAGTCTGTTTTGTCTGGGTATCCCACACACTGCTCCTCCCTCCCAATACAAACCTTTCTTGGAGCTTAGAGTTCCTGTGTACCTTTAAACTTAGGTGACGTAGTCGAATGACTTGCCGGTCACATATATACCTGCTGCGTAGACACAAAGGCAAGGATGTGGGCCTGGGTCTGGACCTTGGGCTGGGTTAGGACCTGAGGCTGGGTCTGGATCAGAGCGTTAGCCTGGGTCAGGACCTGAATCTTAGACTGGACCTGGGCCTGAGGCTGAGTCTGGTCCTTGGCCTGGATCTGGGTACTCATGTGCTGCTGAGGGTTAGTACAATGTGGAGTTCATTTTTGAATATTGTCTAAACATAGAAAGAGAGCGCTCTGAGACAGCACTCTCTTTGTACTGAGCGCCTGAAGTCTGCTCACCTGCTGCTTAGAAGGAGCTGCTTCTGCTGGAACCCACGCTTGAGCTTGGATTGACGCTTTAACCTCTTCTGGGCACGACCAACACAGATCAGCTTGGACTGACGCTCTAACCTCTTCTGAGCACGACCAACACAGATCAGCTTGCTGCTCATCTCCATTCCTTTCATGTCATCCAAAGCTTCTTGCGCATCATCGTGCCTCTCAAAGGTTAAGAAGCCGGGACTTGCCATTCTCCTCCTTCATGACACAGACGCTGGTGATCTTTCCATCAATGCAGAACACCCCCGTCTGCCTCTGCTCATCCACATCCTGTGCAGAGTTCTCGATGAAGACGTTGGTGAACTTCATGCGGGCACAGCACTCAGCTTTGTGCTTCTTATTGGGTTTAAAGCGTCCCACAAATGCTCTTCTGTCACACCATCCGACCTCTCTATAGACGTCTCGGCAGCCCCTGAGGGGTTTGCATTTGTGTTGTTTTCTTTTCTTTGGCACCGTTCATGGTTCCCTTGTTCTCCTGTGACGGCTTTTTGTTGAGAAATAAAACCCTTGGTTATTTACACGCTGTCTGGTATGTGTTCATTGTGGCTGCGACACACACCCCTGTTCCGTTAGGCCCTCATTCCCCCCTCGACCTTAAACGTGCAGGTTCAGAGAGGGTCATAACAATAGATTTGTACTAATTCCATTTCTATAGTTAGTTTGAGCCATCATCACTATGACCCAGCTGCACTAATGCAGCATCAGCGCTCTTCTCCCCCAGCACATGTGCAGAACTCTGTGATATGAGGCATCGTATCCGGTGGTGTCCCAAGAACCGGGACCACGTTATTCCTCGGTATTTTACACTCATAATCCAAACTCCAATTTGCGTGCTAGAACGTCTCTTATTACGTTGTGACGTTATGCGTTGTCGCTAGCGTGATTACGAGCGTAGTGACGTTGGCTAGAACTGAGTAGGCCTACCCTTTGCCGACAAAATACACTTTTTTGCCACAAAAACGTTATATCCTCCTAAACTGTGCAACGGAACGTAAATATTTACATTCTCACTGACAGCTGTCATATCGTGATCTGTACTGCTGCACTTGCTGACAGTTCAGTAAGCCTATCTATATATTCAATTTAAAAATCATTTTTTGTGTCACGTTTCGTGTAACGACCTCCCCCCCCTCCCTTCCAGACGGGCGCATGCGCGTCAAGACCTGGCCTGGTTTAGGGCCAATCCCAATACATCCCCTTACCCCTTCCCCTTCCCCTTCCCCTTGGTTTACCCCTACCCCTTGGCCCTCGAAACAGAGGGTGTAAGGGCTACATAGCCCTAGGAATTGGGACGACACTTGGTTACGTGTACATCATCTAGCACGTAACGATATCTCCAAAGCAAGTAGTATTATGCACTGATTTCAAACGAAATTCGCTGCTAATGGAGTTTACTTAACCCTTGTGCTCCCTTAGGGTCATTTTGACCCACGGCTATTTTGTGACAACTTTTCATGCAAAAAAAATGATGTGAAACATTTTCTTTATCCTTCGCGCTGTATCGGGTCATTCTGACCTAAAGCTATGTTGTGAAAACTTTTCATGCAAAAAAAATGAGGTGAAACATTTCCTCCATCCTTCGCGCTGTATCGGGGTCGTTTTGACCCACGGCTATTTTGTCTGCGTTGTCTATTACTAACAAACACACGCACACACACACACAAACTGACAACTCTGAGAGACGGGACGAGTAAGACAAAAAGTGAGAACATTTAATTTCGAAATGTTATTGTGTATAAACAAACTTAAAAACAACAACATCAGTGACCCACAAGCCCTGTTTACAGAAAGGTTTATCTTTCAGACAAGGGACAAAGTCATGGATCAGCAGAATACCCTCTTCATCCAACCCACACCTACCTACATCCACAACCATATTCTGTTAGCTGGGGCGTAGAGTAAATGACTCAGACTCTGTGGTAGTAGAGGTTCCTGGGGGGTGTCTAGGAGGTGGACTCTTCAGACTGAAGAAGAGGCGACCGAGTGTTGAGTCCTCCCGTCTGGCGGACCTCTTGAAGTCAGCCCCCAGGAAGGCATACAGCAGCGGGTTTAGACAGCAGTGGGCAAATGCCATTGGTTCAGCCACAGCCAGCCACACATCCAGCACCACCTCCAGACTGCAGCCCCTGGGAAGGACCTCTAGGCTCATGAGGGCATCCACAGTGATGCCCGCCCCATAAGGGAGCCAACACAGGAAGAAGCAGAGGACCAATGCCACAGTGGTCCTGACAGCTCTGCGCTTCTGTTTCTGCCCCTGCAGAGGCCCGATGCGGGTCAGCCTGGGCACGATGACACAGTAACACACCAGCAAAACTAGGCCCGGTACCACCAAGCCCACCAACACCATCTGCAGGTGGAACACCGACATCCAGAGAGGAACGTTGTCAGCTGGGTATAAGCGCTGGCACACAATCGTCCCATCTCCTGCTTCCCAATTCCTGGCAAACACTATGCACTTCAGTGGATCTCGTCCTACCTGTCGGGAAGATCCTACCGGGTCTCCTGGGGAGGCGATGTGTCTGACCCCCGCCAGCTCTTCACTGGTGTCCCACAGGGCTCCGTCCTTGGACCCCTCCTCTTCTCCCTGTACACCACCTCGCTTGGACCAATCATCACCTCCCATGGCTTCTCCTACCACTGCTACGCTGACGACACCCAGCTCTACCTGTCGTTCCCCCCGACCGATCCGGGGATCTCAGCCAGGATTGAGGCCTGCCTCACAGACATCTCTGCCTGGATGACCAAGCACCACCTCCAGCTGAACCTCGCCAAAACCGAACTCCTCATCATCCCGGCCAAACCGTCCATCTCCCATGACCTCTCAATCACCCTGGGATCGGCGACGGTGACCCCTTCGTCCTCTGCCAGGAACCTCGGGGTTACCATGGATGACGAGCTCTCCCTCACAGCCCACATCGCTGCTGTCTCCCGGTCGTGTAGATTCACCCTCTACAACATCCGGAAGATCAGGAGATACCTGTCTGAGCACTCCACCCAGCTGCTGGTCCAGGCACTTGTCCTCTCCAAGTTGGACTACTGCAACTCGCTGCTCGCCGGGCTCCCAGCATGCGCAACCCGCCCTCTCCAGAGGATTCAGAACGCAGCGGCCCGTCTGGTCTTCAACCTACCCAGACGCTCCCATGTTACCCCGCTCCTCGTCTCCCTTCACTGGCTGCCCGTCACGGCCCGTATCAGATTCAAGACCCTGGTACTGACCTTCCGAGCGGTGAATGGGACTGCACCCGACTACATCAAGTCTCTCCTCCAGCCCTACACCCCCTCCCGCCACCTTCGGTCCTCCTCTGACAACCGTCTGGTGGTCCCACCGCTCAAGACCGCCCGGTCCCAACACAAGCTCTTCCCCTGTCTGGCCCCCCAGTGGTGGAATCAACTCCCCACCTCCATCAGAGACACTGACTGTCTCCCCACCTTCAAGAATAGGCTCAAGACACACTTGTTCCGGGAATACAACGGTACCTAGGAAAGATCCGCTGGACATGATGTTAGTTTCTTCCAGGATCACAAGGACTCTGACTTAGAGAGCTGCTGCTCTTGTCGGTTAGCTGTAACTGATTACAATTATTGTACTCGCTGTGAGGTAGTTTACTGTTGTTTGCTCGTCCACAGGTGCACTTTTAGATTCATGTTGTCCAATTGTAACTTGTTTAACTTCATGCTCTTATGATTTTTCCCTTTGGCACTTATTTTTGTTTTTTTTCACAATGTATGATTCATGTTTGACTACTTGCAATGTTGGGGATATCTCGTTGTTATGATCAGTGACCTATGCACTTTTGTAAAGCTCTCTCTTGGAAGTCGCTTTGGATAAAAGCGTCTGCTAAATGAATAAATGTAAATGTAAATGTATGTCTGACACTGCCGAGAGAGGTACATACTGCAACATATTAACCGTCTCTATTTCAGCTTCCATAGAGCCAAAGGATGAACACTCGGGGAGGTACGCTCGACTCAAGGTGTCTGCTAACACCATGTCTTTTCCTGGTAAGTACACAACATCAACATCATACTTTTGGATACGCATCATCATTCTTTGTAGTCTTTTGGGTGCACTCAATAGTGGCTTTTGTACTATGTTCTGTAAAGGTTTGTGGTCACTTTGTACAGTTACCTTGCGTCCATACGTGTACTGATGGAATTTATCCAAACTTTGCTAAGAACTCCTCCTCTATTTGGGCATAGCCCTTCTCTGTCTGTGTGAGTGCTCTGCTTGTAAATGCTACGGGGTTACCCCTCTGGACCAGTGCTGTGCCCAAACCTGTGTCTGAGGCACCACACTGCACAGTCAATTCCTCCTCCGGGCTGTAGTACCGGTGTGTTTGAAATAGTCTCTTTCAATTTGAGAAACGCCTGGTCGTGCTGCTCTGTCCACTTCCATTCAGCGTCCTGGTGTGTCAGCTGCCTGAGTGGCTGACAGTGGTCAGACAGATGAGGACAGAACTTAGCCAGGTAGTTCACCATACCCAACAGCCTCTGAACTGCTTTCACATCTGTTGGTTTTGGCATTTGTTCAATGGCACGTACTTTCTCTGGATGTATCCTTAGACCATCCACTGTCAGGAGATGTCCTATGTAAGTAGCCTCTTTTTCCCTCAGCTTGAACTTGTCTGCATTCAGTTTGATGTTCTTTTGTCTGCATCTACTCAGGAACAGTCTCAGCTTCTCATCGTGGTCTTGCTGTGCCATTTCTTGTGTGTCACCTTGTCCCGTGATCAGCACATCGTCAGCAATGATGTACAGACCCGGCAGATCCTCTAGTGCCTGTGTGAGCTTACGCTGAAAGACCTCTGGTGCAGGGCTGATCCCCATTGGAAGCCTCAGCCATTGGTATCGTCCAAATGGCGTAGCAAATGTAGTCAGAAAGCTTGACTCTTCATCTAATTTCACATGCCAGAAACCACTTTTAACATCACATACTGTAAACACTTTAGCTTTAGCCAGATCTGGGAGGATGTCCTCAATTGTTTGCAGCGGGAAGTGACTACGCTTCAGCGCCTTGTTCAAGGGTCTTGGATCTATACATATCCGTAGTTTCCCATTCTGTTTTTGGACAACAACCATTCCATTAATCCAGTCTGTGCTGCATTCTACAGGTGTGATGATTCCTCTGCGCTGTAGGTCCTGAAGTTCAGCCTTCAGTGGTTTCATCATGGCTACTGGCACCCGCCTCTTTGGCAGCTGTACAGGTTTCACCGTATCGTCTATCTCCAGCTTATATTTTCCTTCAAGGCAGCCATCATCCTTGAACACGTCCGTATACTCTGCTTGTATCTGCTCCATTGTCCATTGGCCCCTTGTAGTTTTCATTTCTGGCACTGCTGTAACTATGCTGTCAATTGCCATAATATGTTCGTACTGCACTTTAATCAGCTGCATGCCCTCACTGGCCCTGTAGTGGCACTGTATCTCCTTTATCCACAACTTGGAACTCTAACTGGTACAGCTTTTGGTTTCTGGGATTTCTCAGCTTCAGTTAGCATTTTCCCAGTGGCTTAAGCTTGCTTTTGTTGTACATCACTAGCACACTTTTTGTGTCTTCAATCTTTGTGTTCGGACCGAGCAGATCGATCGGAACTATATTACAAGTAGCACCACAGTCTATTTGGAATTTCACAGTCTTTTTCCCCAAAAGCATTCCAGCAAAAAAATGTGTGTTGAGCCGTTTATCGGAGTCTACTGAACTCACTGTCTCTATCTCGTCTTCAGTTACACAGAGAATGTCATCAGACTCATCACTCTCGAGTTCCGCTACATTGTGCAGAATGTGCACTTATGTCTTTCTCTGTTCCCTTTCCCTTGGTTGCTGACTTGTCTTACATTTAGTTGCAAAATGATTCTCTTTGCCACACCTTCTGCACGCCTTACCTATGCTGGACATTTCTGTTTGCTTCTCTCATGTGATTTGCCACAAAATGTACAGTCCACTGTATCAACTGGCTGTTGGTAGCGCCCTGTACTCTGTATTGCATGCACCTCCTCCACTTTAGGTCCGGAGATGGTTTTAACATTCTCGCGCGACAACTCTGAGGCCCTGCACAACTGAATGCATGTGTCGAGTGTCATGGTCTTCTCGCGGAGCAACCGCTCCCTCATGCGGGCGTTGCTGCTTCCACACACTATCCGATCCCGAATGAGCGAGTCTCTTAAAGTCCCAAAGTTGCACGTCTTAGCTAACACTTTCAGGTCCGTGACATCTATAGATTCACTTGAGCCTGGGTTTCTCGAGAAAAAACGATAACGTTCCACAGTCTCGTTGACTCTAGGATTGCAGTGCGCATCCATTTGATCTATAATGTCTGTCATCTTCCAATCGGCTTTTGCTGTCTCACCCATCAGCGTGTCCAACAACTGTCTCCCACTCTCACCGACGAGATTGCAGAAAAGTTTGACTTTTTTATTTTCGTCGTCGCCCACGGTCAAATCGGCATAGAGCATAAACTCTTCCCTCCAGGTCGTCCATGACTTCGAAAGATTGCTTGAGTCCATGCCCAACTGTCGGGGTTTCAGTCCATCAATTTCGGGTGCCAGTATGCTAATCACTAGCTACACTTATGCTAATTCTAGCTGAACTTTGCAGGCAGCTCTTCCCGCGAAAACAGTTATTTCGCTGACAACGCTCGCCTCAAACTCAAAGTTTGACGCTTGCAAAACTGGTCCGTGACCGCTGTCACCATGTTTAGTTGTGTTCCTTTCCGTATAACATGACTACGAAATGACTTTATAACAGCCCAGCCGGGCAACGCTTTATTAGTTTACTACAGCGTACAGTACAACCCAACTCACTATCACGTTCAACTCTCACTTCCGGTGCCACATTCCAACAGGTTCGTGTTGACACATTTACTATTGTTACATCCTCCAGCCTACACATGTTTCTTGACTTGACTCTGCAGTTCACAGTACGTCTTCACCTTCTGATTACTGTTATGACTATCCCTCACATCATCCATAGGTGTCCATATATACTTGAGATTGTTGTTGATTTGTATGAACCTGCAGGGTCTAGTAATCATGGCCTCTGTAAGAAACAGTTTGGCTGTAGAGTCATTTTAGAGTCAAACATTGGGCAGGGAAAAACATTAGAAGTCAAACTGAGCCACGGCAGAGGGTGGGATGGTCAGTACTGTTTCTCTTCTCCCCAACAGATGAGTTTAAACTCAGGGTACCAGAGAGGGTTGTGGAGGCTGATGGGGGAGAGGACATCACCCTCTCATGTCACCTCTCTCCTGAGACCAGCGCTGTTGCCATGACAATCAGGTGGTTTAAGCAGACAGAGTGTATTTACATGTATAAGAATGGCCAGGTGATAGAGGGGAGGGGCTATGAGGGCAGAGTGAGTCTGGTCCCCCAGGAGCTGGAGAGAGGCAACGTGTCTCTGAGGCTGCTCCTCATGGATGTGAGTATGCTGCTGCCTACCTTGATGATGTGCTCATCCACACTGAGACCTGGGAGGACCACCAGTGCAGACTCCGGAGGGTGCTAGCCGTTACCTGGGCTACCAACATGGACGAGGCCGACTAAAACCCCAAGAGAAGAAGGTGGAGTTAGTACAGGCTTTCTGTCTGGAAAGTGCTGGTCTACATTCCTGTGAGCAGCAGTGAAGAGTGTTCTCCCTGGTGGTGTGTTTGGGGACTGTATCTGTGACGGTTTATCTCTGCAGCAGCAGCTCAGACAATACTGTGAGGATGCCTCCTCTCTTCTCCATCTCTCCTTTCCTTTACCTCCCTTCTAGTCCTCTCCCCTCCTCTGCTGTTTTTAGAGGGGATTCTGTTATGCACCACTTTAACCCTGTTGATCCTTGGCCACGTTTTCAAACCTTGGTGATCGATTAGGGAAGGCCTGTGTGTATGTAGATCAAACTCTCCACATCACCTGCTTGACTTCATTAACCAATAGTACTGCTCTGTCAATTTCTCTATGTAGATGTTTGACAAAGAGACACAGGTTCAAGAGCAGGGCCAGGAGGAGAGGGCTACAGGACAGGCAGGAGTGGAAGGTTGTTACAGAATAAAAGTGAGATGACTCCACAACATTGCATACGTGTCTGTATGGGTCCTCGGTCAGGGACCAAGCACTAGTCCTGCTTGGAGAAAGTATGTGTGTGTGTGTGTGTATGTGTGTCTGTGTGTCTGTGTGTGTGTGTGTGTGTGTGTGTGTCTGTGTGTGTGGAGGAAGGAGATTGGAAGAATAGAAGAGAGGGGATAGGAGGCGTTATGGAGCAGAGGAGTTGGCATACCACCAGAGGAGGTGCTGGTATACTTACCGTAGTGGACGCTGTCAGAGTTCATTATTTGATCACAGCCTCCATTACCAACAGTGTAAGGTGTCACATGGTACATTTACAAAGTAGACCAGTATCTGAAACTTAACAAGCCCTGAACTTCCTGATTTGTGATACTTCCTTATACTTGAGACGCTGTCTTGCAGCAGACCTACCTGCTGTTTGTCTGCTGAATGTGTTTGCCTCCTCTGGGGATGAATACATATTTTCTCCTTCTTTAATGTTCCGTCATGTGTGGCACAACTGAGCCAAATGTTGATGGTGTCTTTCTACTTCACAGCTCTGCCGTTGACCAATCACCTCTCTGAACTTGATACTGTGGAGGAAAATTGGATTTCCTGTCTACTTATGTTATTCACTAATCAATAGTTTGTTCACTAATCAATATAACTAGTCATTGGATAGTAGTTAATATGTTTCCGTGTGAGTTTGCTATTGATAATAGTAGATTGTGTCTATTTGTCAGGTTAAATAGATGTTCAGGATCAGGAGAAAGTACTGGGTAAACGTCCCTTGTGATGCCGACGGGGAGAGCTCCACCTATGATCTCTCTCTGCCCTGAGAGTGGTCATGAGCTGGGAGCTGGGAATCTCTTTCTCTGTGACTGTTGCAACACCATTACTGCCTGATTATCTCACTATCTATGTTGACTTTCTTGTGCCCTATAAAAGATGGTCCTCCGGCCTTCAGAGCGGAGAGAGACATGATTGAGACCTAAGCCTGGTGTTGTCATTTATTGTTAGAGGTCTGGTTTTGTCTCCTAATCTTCAGATTGATAATACTTAATCCAGAACTCAACTGAATTTAGTCACTCCGTTAATGAAGAGACGTACAAAACACTTTCTTCATTAATACCATGATAGAGTAACTGACAGCTGTGACTCTGTTCCTCCTGAGTTTGCCACAGAGTCACTGGTCACATGAGAACTTCTGCTCCTTCTAGAAATTCCTCATTAGAACTGTGCTGCTCTCTGCTGGCCTCAACCTCTCCTGCAGGGGGCTGACTTTCTGACTGCTGCCTCCAGCCAGCCTCAGAAGAAGGGAAATGTCTGCATGTGTGAAGAGTAACTTTGGTGTTTCATCTGCAGTTCCTCATCTGACCTCTAGGGATGGAGGAGGGGTTATACACACCTGTTCCCCACCCAGGTTAAAGTGCAAGTGTTTCTACAGTACAGCTGACGTATTAAGCAAATAAGTTTAGATCATATGTACAACCATGGAAAGGTATGAATTACAGGTAGCTAGAGATTTATATTAAACATCTGTCTGATAAAGTATTGGAATTCAAGTTCAGAAAAGGTAAGAAAATATATTGATGTGTTCATGTCTGTATTGAGGAAACAGCAGCAAAAACATGTTTCTTTGTGACTCAAAGGTCGGAAGAATAAAGTCCTTGTGGTTTTCCATGTCAAATCAAACAATAATGAAACCGTCATGTTTTGTAATGTTTTAGCATGATCAAGTTTTGTAACTGTCTCTATACAGGACGGACACATGGCAGAGGCCGGACAACACAGTAAGTGGACACAAGTAGTCATTGTTTGCATGAAAACATTAAGTATAAATGTACAAACATGTACACATATGTTCACAATCTGATATCCCTCTAGTCATTATGAACAAATTCAATAATAATTGAACATATGCAGTATACAAACATTATGTTTGTTTGTATGCTATCAATCTGCTGTGTTGTGTGCAGTGGCGGTTCTACATGGAATTACGCCCCGGGCGAGACCCCCCTCCGAGCGCCCCGCTGGCATATTTTTTATTTTTATTTTTTTATTATAACTATATAAGTAAAGAGAAACACAACACAGTATAAGTTAGAACATAAGAGTGGCAAAAATATATACAATCAGATATAGAAAAAAATGAACAAGAGCAGAGATACAATAATATAAAATATTAAGAATAATATACAAATAAGAGCAGAGATACAATAATATAAAATATTAAGAATAATATACAAATACAAATATCCTGAAGGGTCGAGACCATTCCAGAAGAGGCCTGTGTAGCTGATGAGGTAGATGGCTGCTCCCCATCCTGAAGCAGTGAGACTACAGCAGAGTCCTGTCTAGTGGGGGAGGTGGGTGGCTCATCCTGACCAGTGGCAGAGGATGCTCCAAAATATTTTAGAAGTGCCCCTGAAATTGACATCAAAAGACCACAGGCTACAATATAACTCTTAGACAAACATCCATGTATTACAAATTAAAATAAACATGCCCTTACTGCCTTACATGCTAAATATCTGGCATTAGATGCTATATTAACCTATCTTTCAGGGAGGAACAATTAGCTGCTTGGTTACTGCCTCGAATTCTATGCATGGCACACTTCAAGTTATGACTGGTAAACTATACTTTGTCACGAAATAGAGTTGTAGCAAAACGCAAATGTTCGTCTTTGAAACTGCCTACAGAAGATATGAACATTCCGTTGGCTAATTACAGGGCCCAGCGTTAACCCAAATGATGGAAATAAATAATAACTGAACTTGTAACAGTTTTGTTGCAAAGCACAATCTTATCGTGAAATTAGATCTCGTGTTTGTTGAGTTAAAACCGAATTATTGTTGTATAAGCATAGGCAGCATAATAGCAGGCTAACAAAAGTAAGAGTTATACCCATCAATTAACATTAGCCCTTAATTCATGACATTGATACCGTAATCATACAGAGAGAACATAGTGGCATACCTTTATGTTTTTCTCGTTTCTCCTCTTCTTTTCTTTTTTTTCGAAATTGGGCACCTGACGGCTTTGACCTTTTCTTGTCCATCTCTGTGCTTATTTTGCACTCGACAATCAACAAATTTCCCATCCCCCAACACTGTCACTCGTACAGAAGTTAAGACTAAACCAATTCACCTTGCCCTTGGTGACACATAATCGTTCTGTATTACTTATTTGTATTAGCCATTTCACACAATTCAGAAAAACTAAAACGTGCAGGATTTATAGGCCTGTAATTATAATGTTATGAATGTACGTTATTTGGAAGAAAGTCGAGGTGTGACTGACTTAAGCCCACTAATTGCATTAGAGTATTGCTCTATAGCCTACAGTGGATCCCCCCGTCCCCCCCCTTGTCCGTTCCCTTTGGGAGACCCAGAGGTGAACTTTTCGCCCGCGCCCGCGCCCCCTCCCCTTCCCCCCTCCCCTTCCCCCTTCCCCCTTCTCACACATGAGCTGTAGACGGCACCTTCTTAGCAAGCAGGGGCGCCTGCAGCTGCAGGGGGCGCTAATTTGTCAATTCCCCACACAGTTATATGATAAATAATGGAAAACCGCTTCGCGGCCCAGATGATTTTTTTTTAAGTGGTCGTGCCGCCCCCCACGTGTCATGAAAAAGTGCCGCCCCGGGCGGCTGCCCGGGTCGCCCGTGCCTAAAACCGCCCCTTGTTGTGTGTAACCCTCTCTACAACCATCCATGCTGCTGTGTTGTATATAACCTCTCTATACTGGTTACATTATCATCCATGCTGTCCTTCATGTTTGCTAGTGTGATGTGAGTTTAGATTCTTCCTACATGTCTCTCTAGGTTGAGTGTGTATAGAGCATATAGAGTCTGTGTGTGATTGTTACTTCATAGATGCAGACTGTATACTTGTCATGCACCTGCAGAGATGTCAGTACTGTTTCTCTTCTCCCCAACAGATGAGTTTAAACTCAGGGTACCAGAGAGGGTTGTGGAGGCTGATGGGGGAAAGGATGTTACCCTCTCATGTCACCTCTCTCCTGAGATCAGCGCTGTTGCCATGACAATCAGGTGGTTTAAGGAGACAGAGTGTATTTACCTGTATAAGAATGGCCAGGTGATAGAGGGGAGGGGCTATGAGGGCAGAGCGAGTCTGGTCACCCAGGAGCTGGAGAGAGGCAACGTGTCTCTGAGGCTGAGAGACTACAAGGGGTCAGATAGAGGAGTGCACATCTGTCAGGTCATCTATGGAGGACAGAAGGAGGAGGATACTGTGGGTCTATATGCCAGGGGTAAGTGTTATACAGCTACAGAACATGATTATGAACATCTCTACATGAACTATGACAACACAGTCTCTGTCTGTACAGATACAATGTGATGGTGAATGTTGTGGACAGGCTGGGAGCAGAAGTCAGTTACTTTGGAGGATGTTTTGAGGGTAGTTGCAGAGCAAGGTAAAGCCATTAGTGAGTTAACACAGGCTGTAAAGAATCTTGTTACTCCAGAGGTAGGCACTAGTAGAAGGACTAGCAGTAACCTGCGGACACAACCAACATTCACAGAGGATGGCAAACCCATATGTTTCAAGTGTCAGTCAGAGGGACATATCACTAGGAATTGCCCCACAAAGTGAAATGTAACCTGAAAAGATAGCACTGTGTCTGGTGTGCAGGGAAACGAGACCCCCGGTTGTGTTGAGTCGAGCAGTTCGGGGGTGCGCCTCAGACTCATCTAAAGTCAGCCCATCTCATGACCAGTTATTAGAGCGTGCTGTGGGAACATGTCCTGTAGTGGAGATCAAGATGGGGGGGGTTGTAGCGTCTATTGGATACAGGCAGTCAAGTAAGCACTATTTCAGAAGGGTTCTTCTTTTGGGCAGGGAGGATAGAGCTATGCTCTCTACATCTGGTTGGCTCAAGTTAACAGCAGCCAACGGTTTAGACATACCCTATCTGGGGTGTCTAGAGTTAGTGGTCGAGACAATGGGCATGACAGTTCCAGACTGTGGGTTCTTGGTGGTGAAAGATCCTCAGAGTCTCCAGATGTCAGTGCCTGGAATTATAGGCATGAACATTGATGAGGATGGATTGGCTTGACCATTCATGGCCCCAGAGGAGGGTGGCGATGATGATGGGGTAGACCTCGTGAAGTGCGGATGAGGGAGTCAGTGAGGGAGAAGGGCAGGAAGGGAACTTGGAAGGCCATGGGGAAGAGAACCAGCAGCCGTTGTAGTAGCAGACGAAACCAGAGGAGGGGGAATCATCCGCCGAGACACCCGTAAAACCCGGAGCCCCCGAACCGTAGGACGAGCTGCAGGATGAGTGAGAGATAGTCGTCCAGCTCCGCCCGGTGCTCAAGAAAGGAGGAACAGACGACGTCCCGGAACAGGGAGAACGGTTAGAGAACTCGGCTGCCGTGAGCTCCTGTCACCGGGCGGGTTCAGGGTGGCGGAGCAGGACGGGGCCACAGGACGGGGCCACAGGACCCACAGGACGATGGTGCGGGGGACAGCGACTTGGGACAGGAGGAGAAGGCAAGAGGCAGGAACCCACCAGGCGCTGCCCAGCTCCCAGCAGTGGGAGAGGCAGGGCGGGAAGGGAGTGGGAGAGGGGAGGCGTGCCGGCCCCCAGAGTCCACGAAGCAGAGAGGTGGAAGAGCCGAGCCTTCTGATCCGACCGGGAAAAACCGGGTCCCCACGAGCCTGGAGGAGGCGCTGCAGGCCGGCAGCGGTCTAATCGGACTGCTACGCTCGTAGGTCCGAGGCTTGGGAACGGGGAGCAGGCGAGGGCTAGGAGATGGAGAGTCAGCTCCAAGAGCCGGAGGAGGAAGTGAAGCGGGGCCGCAGGAGCAGAAACCGGGGAGGCAAGAGGTCAGCCGCCGAGCCCGGGAGCGATCCCGAGCGGAAGGCCCCGGAGGCGGAGACCTCGGAGGACGGCAAAACCGACGCCCGGGAACAGGAAGTGTAGCCGTGGGACCCAGGAAGGCGGAGGAGCCCTGAGCAGCACCACACGGGGAGCGACCGGGGGTCCCGAGGACCCAGCCAAACGCCGGAGACGGGACCGCCTTTCCAGCCGGGAGGGGAACTCGTTGTCCGACGGGAACAGGTCCAGAACGTCCATTCCTCCGTAGACGTCAGGGCCGGGAGGCGATCTGCGGGAGCCAGGAGACGAGGCGAAGAGCCGACGAGTTGAAACAGCAACGGGAGCAGCAGACACGCAAACACGCAGCAGCGAAGACAGCGAGGCAACGAGAAGTACGCACGCCAAACAATAACATGCTAGCACAAGGACCAGAGGAACGGAAGAGACTTCATACAGAACTCACAGAATTAACTGAAAATGGGGAGTTGGGTTTGGTCACATTCCTCTGTGCTTTAACTGGGCTGATGCGTATCAGTTGATTGGAGTGAAGGTGAGGAGTCTTGATGCGCTCCCATCTTCCTCCCGAACGTCAGTTAATCTAACTCCATTAAAACATACTGTCATGTTCTGGTCAGTTTAGATGGAACTCTAGCTGTGGTTTGATGGACAGAGTGTATTAACCTGTATAAGAATGGCCAGGTGTTAGAGGGGAGGGGCTATGAGAGCAGATTGTGTCTGGTCACCCAGGAGCTGGAGCTGGAGCTACAGGAGGTCAGATAGAGGAGGGGACATTTGTCAGGTCATCTACATGTGGGTTTATGGTCCAGGGAGGGTCACTGCTCTGAAGGTAAAGAACATAATTATGAACATCTCTACATTATCTATGACGACACAGTCTCTCTGCATGTACAAATACAATTATACTTTCACATGTAAGTAGGAGTTGGAGCATTAGAGGTGGTTAGCTGGTTATGCTTCCCATTCTAACCACTCTATACTCTGAGCTTGTGTATATATCTACAGTGTTTGATGACACAGACTCACATCACTTAGCAGTGGTGCATAGTGAAGAACATGTTGAAAAAACACATGAACATGAACTATAAAATACTCTACAGTCTCTCTGTGTACACAAATGCAATTATATTATTATGTTATTCATCATCAATGTTTAAGATGAACTCACACAGTATACTGATGTGTTCTGTTTTAATGATGTTTTAACTTTCTGTTTCATATCCTTCTACACAACTTCAGATCAGGTGAGTAATTTCATATATCTGTTTCATGACATACAACATCATGGGTATAAGAATGGACCATTACATTTCAGACTACAAAGATGACACTGCTATGTTTTCTTTTAATTCCATTATTTCAATATCTGAAAACCCTCCCTTCATGGTCATACCTGTGAGCAGAGATACACTCACAGTATTATTCTGATGTATCCCATAATAAGCTTTGCTCCTAAGCTGCACTTGAACCTGCTCCCTGGTACAACACCACAGAGAGAAGGACCCGAATAAGGAGAGGATGAATACAATGTGTTATAAACTCTCACATTTAAGATATTTTGGCAAAGAAATATGCATTTAGGTTGACCTCTAACATGTATTAAAACATACTATCATGTTCTGATCAGTTTAGAGGGAACTTTGATATAGCTGTAGTTTGATGGACAGAGTGTATTCACCTGTATAAGAATGGCCAGGTGATAGAGGGGAGGGGCTATGAGGGCAGAGTGAGTCTGGTCACCCAGGAGCTGGAGAGAGGCACAGGGGTCCAGGGAAGGTCAATGTTCTGCAGCTACAGAACATGATTATATACATCTCTACATGAACTATAAAATACTCTACAGTCTCTCTGTGTACACAAATGCAATTATACTTTCACATGTAAGTATGAGTTAGAGCATTAGAGGTGTTCTGACTTATCTGGTTATGCTGCCCATTCTAACCCCTCTACATCACTTAGCAGTGGTGCATAGTGGAAAACATACTGAAAAAACATGCAACATGCATAGCGCCATAGATTACACTGATGTATGTTGATGTAGGACCATTAACATACAGCAGCTGCATCTCATAGAGCATCCTTGCTTTCAAAAAATCTGGTTATTGACACTAACATGTTATTCATCATCAATGTTTAAGATGAACTCACACAGTATACTGATGTGTTCTGTTTTAATGATGTTTATTGACTTTCTGTTTCATATCCTTCTACACAACTTCAGAAAGAGGTGAGTAATTTCATATATCTGTTTCATGACATACAACATCATGGGTTAAGAATGTACCAATATATTTCAGACTTTAAAGATGACACTGCTATTGTTTTCTTTTAAGTTTCATGTGCCATTATTTCAATATCTGAAAACCCTCCCTTCATGGTCATACCTGTGAGCAGAGATACACTCACAGTATTATTCTGATGTATCCCATAATAAGCTTTGCTCCTAAGCTGCACTTGAACCTGCTCCCTGGTACAACACCACAGAGAGAAGGACCTAATAAGGAGAGGATGAATACAATGTGTTATAAACTCTCACATTTAAGATATTTTGGCAAATAAATATGCATTTAGGTTGACCTCTAACATGTATTAAAACATACTATCATGTTCTGATCAGTTTAGAGGGAACTTTGATATAGCTGTAGTTTGATGGACAGAGTGTATTCACCTGTATAAGAATGGCCAGGTGATAGAGGGGAGGGGCTATGAGGGCAGAGTGAGTCTGGTCACCCAGGAGCTGGAGAGAGGCACAGGGGTCCAGGGAAGGTCAATGTTCTGCAGCTACAGAACATGATTATATACATCTCTACATGAACTATAAAATACTCTACAGTCTCTCTGTGTACACAAATGCAATTATACTTTCACATGTAAGTATGAGTTAGAGCATTAGAGGTGTTCTGACTTATCTGGTTATGCTGCCCATTCTAACCCCTCTACATCACTTAGCAGTGGTGCATAGTGGAAAACATACTGAAAAAACATGCAACATGCATAGCGCCATAGATTACACTGATGTATGTTGATGTAGGACCATTAACATACAGCAGCTGCATCTCATAGAGCATCCTTGCTTTCAAAAAATCTGGTTATTGACACTAACATGTTATTCATCATCAATGTTTAAGATGAACTCACACAGTATACTGATGTGTTCTGTTTTAATGATGTTTATTGACTTTCTGTTTCATATCCTTCTACACAACTTCAGCAAGAGTGAGTAATTTCATATATCTGTTTCATGACATACAACATCATGGGTATAAGAATGGACCATTACATTTCAGACTACAAAGATGACACTGCTATTGTTTTCTTTTAAGTTCCATTATTTCAATATCTGAAAACCCTCCCTTCATGGTCATACCTGTGAGCAGAGATACACTCACAGTATTATTCTGATGTATCCCATAATATGCTTTGCTCCTAAGCTGCACTTGAACCTGCTCCCTGGTACAACACCACAGAGAGAAGGACCCTAATAAGGAGAGGATGAATACAATGTGTTATAAACTCTCACATTTAAGATATTTTGGCAAATAAATATGCATTTAGGTTGACCTCTAACATGTATTAAAACATACTATCATGTTCTGATCAGTTTAGAGGGAACTTTGATATAGCTGTAGTTTGATGGACAGAGTGTATTCACCTGTATAAGAATGGCCAGGTGATAGAGGGGAGGGGCTATGAGGGCAGAGTGAGTCTGGTCACCCAGGAGCTGGAGAGAGGCACAGGGGTCCAGGGAAGGTCAATGTTCTGCAGCTACAGAACATGATTATATACATCTCTACATGAACTATAAAATACTCTACAGTCTCTCTGTGTACACAAATGCAATTATACTTTCACATGTAAGTATGAGTTAGAGCATTAGAGGTGTTCTGACTATCTGGTTATGCTGCCCATTCTAACCCCTCTACATCACTTAGCAGTGGTGCATAGTGGAAAACATACTGAAAAAACATGCAACATGCATAGCGCCATAGATTACACTGATGTATGTTGATGTAGGACCATTAACATACAGCAGCTGCATCTCATAGAGCATCCTTGCTTTCAAAAAATCTGGTTATTGACACTAACATGTTATTCATCATCAATGTTTAAGATGAACTCACACAGTATACTGATGTGTTCTGTTTTAATGATGTTTATTGACTTTCTGTTTCATATCCTTCTACACAACTTCAGAAAGCAGTGAGTAATTTCATATATCTGTTTCATGACATACAACATCATGGGTATAAGAATGGACCATTACATTTCAGACTACAAAGATGACACTGCTATTGTTTTCTTTTAAGTTCCATTATTTCAATATCTGAAAACCCTCCCTTCATGGTCATACCTGTGAGCAGAGATACACTCACAGTATTATTCTGATGTATCCCATAATATGCTTTGCTCCTAAGCTGCACTTGAACCTGCTCCCTGGTACAACACCACAGAGAGAAGGACCTAATAAGGAGAGGATGAATACAATGTGTTATAAACTCTCACATTTAAGATATTTTGGCAAATAAATATGCATTTAGGTTGACCTCTAACATGTATTAAAACATACTATCATGTTCTGATCAGTTTAGAGGGAACTTTGATATAGCTGTAGTTTGATGGACAGAGTGTATTCACCTGTATAAGAATGGCCAGGTGATAGAGGGGAGGGGCTATGAGGGCAGAGTGAGTCTGGTCACCCAGGAGCTGGAGAGAGGCACAGGGGTCCAGGGAAGGTCAATGTTCTGCAGCTACAGAACATGATTATATACATCTCTACATGAACTATAAAATACTCTACAGTCTCTCTGTGTACACAAATGCAATTATACTTTCACATGTAAGTATGAGTTAGAGCATTAGAGGTGTTCTGACTTATCTGGTTATGCTGCCCATTCTAACCCCTCTACATCACTTAGCAGTGGTGCATAGTGGAAAACATACTGAAAAAACATGCAACATGCATAGCGCCATAGATTACACTGATGTATGTTGATGTAGGACCATTAACATACAGCAGCTGCATCTCATAGAGCATCCTTGCTTTCAAAAAATCTGGTTATTGACACTAACATGTTATTCATCATCAATGTTTAAGATGAACTCACACAGTATACTGATGTGTTCTGTTTTAATGATGTTTTAACTTTCTGTTTCATATCCTTCTACACAACTTCAGCAATAGGTGAGTAATTTCATATATCTGTTTCATGACATACAACATCATGGGTTAAGAATGTACCAATATATTTCAGACTTTAAAGATGACACTGCTATTGTTTTCTTTTAAGTTTCATGTGCCATTATTTCAATATCTGAAAACCCTCCCTTCATGGTCATACCTGTGAGCAGAGATACACTCACAGTATTATTCTGATGTATCCCATAATAAGCTTTGCTCCTAAGCTGCACTTGAACCTGCTCCCTGGTACAACACCACAGAGAGAAGGACCTAATAAGGAGAGGATGAATACAATGTGTTATAAACTCTCACATTTAAGATATTTTGGCAAATAAATATGCATTTAGGTTGACCTCTAACATGTATTAAAACATACTATCATGTTCTGATCAGTTTAGAGGGAACTTTGATATAGCTGTAGTTTGATGGACAGAGTGTATTCACCTGTATAAGAATGGCCAGGTGATAGAGGGGAGGGGCTATGAGGGCAGAGTGAGTCTGGTCACCCAGGAGCTGGAGAGAGGCACAGGGGTCCAGGGAAGGTCAATGTTCTGCAGCTACAGAACATGATTATATACATCTCTACATGAACTATAAAATACTCTACAGTCTCTCTGTGTACACAAATGCAATTATACTTTCACATGTAAGTATGAGTTAGAGCATTAGAGGTGTTCTGACTTATCTGGTTATGCTGCCCATTCTAACCCCTCTACATCACTTAGCAGTGGTGCATAGTGGAAAACATACTGAAAAAACATGCAACATGCATAGCGCCATAGATTACACGGATGTATGTTGATGTAGGACCATTAACATACAGCAGCTGCATCTCATAGAGCATCCTTGCTTTCAAAAAATCTGGTTATTGACACTAACATGTTATTCATCATCAATGTTTAAGATGAACTCACACAGTATACTGATGTGTTCTGTTTTAATGATGTTTTAACTTTCTGTTTCATATCCTTCTACACAACTTCAGATAGCGGTGAGTAATTTCATATATCTGTTTCATGACATACAACATCATGGGTTAAGAATGTACCAATATATTTCAGACTTTAAAGATGACACTGCTATTGTTTTCTTTTAAGTTTCATGTGCCATTATTTCAATATCTGAAAACCCTCCCTTCATGGTCATACCTGTGAGCAGAGATACACTCACAGTATTATTCTGATGTATCCCATAATAAGCTTTGCTCCTAAGCTGCACTTGAACCTGCTCCCTGGTACAACACCACAGAGAGAAGGACCCGAATAAGGAGAGGATGAATACAATGTGTTATAAACTCTCACATTTAAGATATTTTGGCAAATAAATATGCATTTAGGTTGACCTCTAACATGTATTAAAACATACTATCATGTTCTGATCAGTTTAGAGGGAACTTTGATATAGCTGTAGTTTGATGGACAGAGTGTATTCACCTGTATAAGAATGGCCAGGTGATAGAGGGGAGGGGCTATGAGGGCAGAGTGAGTCTGGTCACCCAGGAGCTGGAGAGAGGCACAGGGGTCCAGGGAAGGTCAATGTTCTGCAGCTACAGAACATGATTATATACATCTCTACATGAACTATAAAATACTCTACAGTCTCTCTGTGTACACAAATGCAATTATACTTTCACATGTAAGTATGAGTTAGAGCATTAGAGGTGTTCTGACTTATCTGGTTATGCTGCCCATTCTAACCCCTCTACATCACTTAGCAGTGGTGCATAGTGGAAAACATACTGAAAAAACATGCAACATGCATAGCGCCATAGATTACACTGATGTATGTTGATGTAGGACCATTAACATACAGCAGCTGCATCTCATAGAGCATCCTTGCTTTCAAAAAATCTGGTTATTGACACTAACATGTTATTCATCATCAATGTTTAAGATGAACTCACACAGTATACTGATGTGTTCTGTTTTAATGATGTTTTAACTTTCTGTTTCATATCCTTCTACACAACTTCAGCATACGGTGAGTAATTTCATATATCTGTTTCATGACATACAACATCATGGGTTAAGAATGTACCAATATATTTCAGACTTTAAAGATGACACTGCTATTGTTTTCTTTTAAGTTTCATGTGCCATTATTTCAATATCTGAAAACCCTCCCTTCATGGTCATACCTGTGAGCAGAGATACACTCACAGTATTATTCTGATGTATCCCATAATAAGCTTTGCTCCTAAGCTGCACTTGAACCTGCTCCCTGGTACAACACCACAGAGAGAAGGACCCGAATAAGGAGAGGATGAATACAATGTGTTATAAACTCTCACATTTAAGATATTTTGGCAAATAAATATGCATTTAGGTTGACCTCTAACATGTATTAAAACATACTATCATGTTCTGATCAGTTTAGAGGGAACTTTGATATAGCTGTAGTTTGATGGACAGAGTGTATTCACCTGTATAAGAATGGCCAGGTGATAGAGGGGAGGGGCTATGAGGGCAGAGTGAGTCTGGTCACCCAGGAGCTGGAGAGAGGCACAGGGGTCCAGGGAAGGTCAATGTTCTGCAGCTACAGAACATGATTATATACATCTCTACATGAACTATAAAATACTCTACAGTCTCTCTGTGTACACAAATGCAATTATACTTTCACATGTAAGTATGAGTTAGAGCATTAGAGGTGTTCTGACTTATCTGGTTATGCTGCCCATTCTAACCCCTCTACATCACTTAGCAGTGGTGCATAGTGGAAAACATACTGAAAAAACATGCAACATGCATAGCGCCATAGATTACACTGATGTATGTTGATGTAGGACCATTAACATACAGCAGCTGCATCTCATAGAGCATCCTTGCTTTCAAAAAATCTGGTTATTGACACTAACATGTTATTCATCATCAATGTTTAAGATGAACTCACACAGTATACTGATGTGTTCTGTTTTAATGATGTTTTAACTTTCTGTTTCATATCCTTCTACACAACTTCAGCATAGGTGAGTAATTTCATATATCTGTTTCATGACATACAACATCATGGGTATAAGAATGGACCATTACATTTCAGACTTCAAAGATGACACTGCTATTGTTTTCTTTTAAGTTCCATTATTTCAATATCTGAAAACCCTCCCTTCATGGTCATACCTGTGAGCAGAGATACACTCACAGTATTATTCTGATGTATCCCATAATAAGCTTTGCTCCTAAGCTGCACTTGAACCTGCTCCCTGGTACAACACCACAGAGAGAAGGACCCGAATAAGGAGAGGATGAATACAATGTGTTATAAACTCTCACATTTAAGATATTTTGGCAAATAAATATGCATTTAGGTTGACCTCTAACATGTATTAAAACATACTATCATGTTCTGATCAGTTTAGAGGGAACTTTGATATAGCTGTAGTTTGATGGACAGAGTGTATTCACCTGTATAAGAATGGCCAGGTGATAGAGGGGAGGGGCTATGAGGGCAGAGTGAGTCTGGTCACCCAGGAGCTGGAGAGAGGCACAGGGGTCCAGGGAAGGTCAATGTTCTGCAGCTACAGAACATGATTATATACATCTCTACATGAACTATAAAATACTCTACAGTCTCTCTGTGTACACAAATGCAATTATACTTTCACATGTAAGTATGAGTTAGAGCATTAGAGGTGTTCTGACTTATCTGGTTATGCTGCCCATTCTAACCCCTCTACATCACTTAGCAGTGGTGCATAGTGGAAAACATACTGAAAAAACATGCAACATGCATAGCGCCATAGATTACACTGATGTATGTTGATGTAGGACCATTAACATACAGCAGCTGCATCTCATAGAGCATCCTTGCTTTCAAAAAATCTGGTTATTGACACTAACATGTTATTCATCATCAATGTTTAAGATGAACTCACACAGTATACTGATGTGTTCTGTTTTAATGATGTTTTAACTTTCTGTTTCATATCCTTCTACACAACTTCAGCAATGGTGAGTAATTTCATATATCTGTTTCATGACATACAACATCATGGGTTAAGAATGTACCAATATATTTCAGACTTTAAAGATGACACTGCTATTGTTTTCTTTTAAGTTTCATGTGCCATTATTTCAATATCTGAAAACCCTCCCTTCATGGTCATACCTGTGAGCAGAGATACACTCACAGTATTATTCTGATGTATCCCATAATAAGCTTTGCTCCTAAGCTGCACTTGAACCTGCTCCCTGGTACAACACCACAGAGAGAAGGACCCGAATAAGGAGAGGATGAATACAATGTGTTATAAACTCTCACATTTAAGATATTTTGGCAAATAAATATGCATTTAGGTTGACCTCTAACATGTATTAAAACATACTATCATGTTCTGATCAGTTTAGAGGGAACTTTGATATAGCTGTAGTTTGATGGACAGAGTGTATTCACCTGTATAAGAATGGCCAGGTGATAGAGGGGAGGGGCTATGAGGGCAGAGTGAGTCTGGTCACCCAGGAGCTGGAGAGAGGCACAGGGGTCCAGGGAAGGTCAATGTTCTGCAGCTACAGAACATGATTATATACATCTCTACATGAACTATAAAATACTCTACAGTCTCTCTGTGTACACAAATGCAATTATACTTTCACATGTAAGTATGAGTTAGAGCATTAGAGGTGTTCTGACTTATCTGGTTATGCTGCCCATTCTAACCCCTCTACATCACTTAGCAGTGGTGCATAGTGGAAAACATACTGAAAAAACATGCAACATGCATAGCGCCATAGATTACACTGATGTATGTTGATGTAGGACCATTAACATACAGCAGCTGCATCTCATAGAGCATCCTTGCTTTCAAAAAATCTGGTTATTGACACTAACATGTTATTCATCATCAATGTTTAAGATGAACTCACACAGTATACTGATGTGTTCTGTTTTAATGATGTTTTAACTTTCTGTTTCATATCCTTCTACACAACTTCAGCAATGGTGAGTAATTTCATATATCTGTTTCATGACATACAACATCATGGGTTAAGAATGTACCATATATTTCAGACTTTAAAGATGACACTGCTATTGTTTTCTTTTAAGTTTCATGTGCCATTATTTCAATATCTGAAAACCCTCCCTTCATGGTCATACCTGTGAGCAGAGATACACTCACAGTATTATTCTGATGTATCCCATAATAAGCTTTGCTCCTAAGCTGCACTTGAACCTGCTCCCTGGTACAACACCACAGAGAGAAGGACCCGAATAAGGAGAGGATGAATACAATGTGTTATAAACTCTCACATTTAAGATATTTTGGCAAAGAAATATGCATTTAGGTTGACCTCTAACATGTATTAAAACATACTATCATGTTCTGATCAGTTTAGAGGGAACTTTGATATAGCTGTAGTTTGATGGACAGAGTGTATTCACCTGTATAAGAATGGCCAGGTGATAGAGGGGAGGGGCTATGAGGGCAGAGTGAGTCTGGTCACCCAGGAGCTGGAGAGAGGCACAGGGGTCCAGGGAAGGTCAATGTTCTGCAGCTACAGAACATGATTATATACATCTCTACATGAACTATAAAATACTCTACAGTCTCTCTGTGTACACAAATGCAATTATACTTTCACATGTAAGTATGAGTTAGAGCATTAGAGGTGTTCTGACTTATCTGGTTATGCTGCCCATTCTAACCCCTCTACATCACTTAGCAGTGGTGCATAGTGGAAAACATACTGAAAAAACATGCAACATGCATAGCGCCATAGATTACACGGATGTATGTTGATGTAGGACCATTAACATACAGCAGCTGCATCTCATAGAGCATCCTTGCTTTCAAAAAATCTGGTTATTGACACTAACATGTTATTCATCATCAATGTTTAAGATGAACTCACACAGTATACTGATGTGTTCTGTTTTAATGATGTTTTAACTTTCTGTTTCATATCCTTCTACACAACTTCAGCATAGCGTGAGTAATTTCATATATCTGTTTCATGACATACAACATCATGGGTATAAGAATGGACCATTACATTTCAGACTACAAAGATGACACTGCTATTGTTTTCTTTTAAGTTCCATTATTTCAATATCTGAAAACCCTCCCTTCATGGTCATACCTGTGAGCAGAGATACACTCACAGTATTATTCTGATGTATCCCATAATAAGCTTTGCTCCTAAGCTGCACTTGAACCTGCTCCCTGGTACAACACCACAGAGAGAAGGACCCGAATAAGGAGAGGATGAATACAATGTGTTATAAACTCTCACATTTAAGATATTTTGGGCAAATAAATATGCATTTAGGTTGACCTCTAACATGTATTAAAACATGCTATCATGTTCTGATCAGTTTAGAGGGAACTTTGATATAGCTGTAGTTTGATGGACAGAGTGTATTCACCTGTATAAGAATGGCCAGGTGATAGAGGGGAGGGGCTATGAGGGCAGAGTGAGTCTGGTCACCCAGGAGCTGGAGAGAGGCACAGGGGTCCAGGGAAGGTCAATGTTCTGCAGCTACAGAACATGATTATATACATCTCTACATGAACTATAAAATACTCTACAGTCTCTCTGTGTACACAAATGCAATTATACTTTCACATGTAAGTATGAGTTAGAGCATTAGAGGTGTTCTGACTATCTGGTTATGCTGCCCATTCTAACCCCTCTACATCAATTAGCAGTCGTGCATAGTGGAAAACATACTGAAAAAACATGCAACATGCATAGCGCCATAGATTACACTGATGTATGTTGATGTAGGACCAATATATTTCAGACTTTGGAGATAACACTGCTATTATTTTCTTTTAGATTTCATGGTGCCATTATTTCAATATCTGAAAACCCTTCCTTCATGGTCAAACCTTTGAGCAGAGATACACTCACAGTATTATTCAGATGTATCCCATAATAAGCTTTGCTCCTGAGATCCACGTGAGCCTGGGTCCAGGTCTGATGTTAGTCAAACTTCTCGGTTAAGAAGTCGAAGACTGTGTTCTTCACCAGGAGGAAGGTAGTGGAGGAGGTCTGCATGTTGTTGTATGGGAATGATTTGGAGAGGGAGCAGGTACTCAGGTTTCTGGGGTCTATTTTGATGAGAGGTTGACCTGGACTGATCATATTGAAAAAGTGTTTGCTAAGTGCAAGAACTGTTTGTGAACACGTATGTGGCTCTGGTTAGAGCAGTTATAGATTATTGGTGTATTGTCTACGGGGCAGCAGCTCTTCTCTGACCAAGATAGACACAGTGCAAGCCCAGGTCCTAACACTGTGCAGTGGGGCAGTATGAGGACAGGGTGGGAGCCGACTTGGCTGAGATGTTCTGTAGTCGGGTGCTTTTTGTGTACAATGGATGACTACAAATATTCACAAGTGGGCAGGGTTTGTTGTACCTGATAGGGAGGTCATGGTCTGAAAGTGCTTCTAAGATCACCTGGCTGTATTTACAGTGGAGCTGTTGGTGATTTGACTGGCCCTTACAGTGGATGGAGGAGGTTGGAGTGGTTATATGCTCAGACTCTAGTGCAGTTCTGATGAGTGTACAGTCCTTCACATCCCACAGTAGACAGGACCTGCTGTATGAGGTGCTCCGTGGTCACAATAGTGTGAGCATGAGTGGCGGTCCTAGCTCATTTGGCGCCCCGGGCAAGGTTCCACCCCCCCCCACCCCCCCCGAGTGAAGTTTACACATGCCGCCCCCCCCCAACCCCCACCAACCAAGTAAACGGCATGACAATGGGTGTGAACACACAAACGCACTACCTATTTTATGCCAGCACAGGAAAACAGCAGACAGGCAAACAGGTGGTGGTAGTAGACCTACAACAAAAATCTGCCTAAAACTTAAGAAGAATATTTCAGTCAAGACAATCACGTATTAGATTTGAGCATTTATTGTTACATGACATGGACATGTAGGTTTGACTTTTGCGAAGTGGATGATCTAAGGGGAGCAATAGAGGTATAATCCCCCTGATGGATAGAACATACAGACAGAATGGGGGAGAAGGGGATGGTGGAGGGCGGCAGCAGCACTGATCATACAACAACCGTTGTGAGTGTGTGCGTGTGTGTGCGTATCCGCACTGCCTTTTAATGCCGTCTAATCGGACGTGGCGCATTGGGCTTGTGCTGGCTATCACAGGTGTGGTAATGAGCGGATGACGCGCGCTGCCCGATTGCCCTGCCTGAACTAGCTGTGCTTATGTTGTTCAAACTACAACATGTCTGAAAGAATGCACTTCACTGCCTGACCTGTGAAACAGAAGAAACATTCTTGTTGTAAAACATCAACACAGGATAAACTGTCAGGAATATACATTCAATACATGTTTGCTGTATTTGGTTTAGAAATGGAGCATGAAATCATTTATAATTTATACAATTATATTTATAAATAGTATTTCAACACAATTTGCTGTGCTGATGGTATTACAAGTGATTGTATATGTTCCAAGTAGCTTGACAGATAATGTATTACTGCAGTGTAATATATCTAACATGTCAGTTCTCCATCATTGTTTCAGCTCAACGGTATTTACAAAGTGAGAGCCCAGAGGACAAGAGGAGAAGAGAGGAATCTGCTTGTTTGCTTGGTGAGTACGAAACACTATTTAAAAGACATATACAAAACAGTGTAGTAAACAAGGAGAAAGGAATAAAACCCTCAGTTTGGTTGAATATACATGTACAGTATATTTATTACTGTACTAGGAGTACTTTGTACTGTAAAGGTTTTTTAATCCACAAGATTTGCTTCACTGTTGTGCTTAGTTTTTGCAGTGTGTTAAAGAAATGTGAAAATGACTCACTGTTGTGCAAACAAGAGCACTGATGTGCTTGATAGGATGGAGAGGAAGTGGGTCCCAGTTTCATAACTGCAATCAGGTCGTACGAAAGAGAATATTTGGAACTTTATGTTTACTTCAGGCAGGTAGCAGGTAGATGTTACGGTTGACTGCAGGGGTAGGACCCAAACGTAGGAGAGACAGACAGACAGGCAGAGTTCTGAAACAGGTTTTATTCCTAAACTGGGAAACAGGCAGGATACTCACAGTAACATAGGCAAGGACAAGACAAAGACAAGACAAAGACTGGACACAAAACAGGAACCTAAATACACAAAACCAAACAAGACACAGGTGGACATGGATCGGGGAAGGTCTGGGGGGCGACCTTGAGGCCGACCCGGAGGCTGGGCCGAGGTATGGGGAAGGTCCAGGGAACCAGGGCCATTGTCGCTAGATTTAGCGAATTTTCGCCTTCCCTGTGACAAAAATTGAATCTAGCGACAAATCTAGCAACTTTTAACGACTTCTGGTGAGATTTATTGGGCAACACTGTGCTTGTCAGCGTCCAACTCAGTTTAATGTGTCAGGTAGTCAGACTTACAGTATTGCTGAATTTAAAATGTCTACAAATGATCAGCCTGCTAAGTCAGTGATGTATAGATCTACTGCTCTACTACTAAACTTTTCTCATCCCCTCTAGAGAATCAGATGTACAGTAAACTAGTAGACGAGAGAGACCAACTACTAGAAGACAAACAAAAGAGAGAGAAGGAACTAGAGACAGAGATCAATCAAAAGGAGGAGTTAAAGAACAATCTGGAAAGTGAGAAGAGGGAGCTGGAAGAGAAACACCTGGAGGAGGTGAACAAGACACTGAGGGAGAGTGAAAAGAGGATAGAAGAGAACGATTCACTCCTGGAGGAGAGGAATAAACAACTAGAGGACACAGAGAGCAGACTGGAGGAAACCACAACACAACTGAAGGAGAAGAACCAACACCTTCAGGAGAAAGAGACACAACTAGATGACATGACCCAGCAGGTGAGAGAGAAGGAGAGACAACAGGAGGAGCTTAGAAAAGACCTGCAGGACAAGAACAACCAAGTAGAGAAGCTCACAGTCCAACTGCAGGAGAAAGACTCTGAAGTGGAGGAGAGGAACCAGAGACTGAGAGAGAAGGAGGGAGAATTAGAAGAGAGAGACCAACGACTGGAGAGACTAGAGAGTGAAGGTAAAGAGACACAGAATAGACTGCAAGAGAAGGACAAACAACTAGGAGAGAGAGATGAACTGCTGAAGGAGAGAGACAGACATGTGGAAGATGTCAAAAATGAAAACAATAAACTTGGTAAGATTTCATGGCATAACTTGTATTTCATATCATTTCAGTGATACATTTGAAGTGTTTTGTATTTGGAAATGGTATGTTTATGGTTTTTATTTTCAATTATTTCAGCACAGCAGATATGTGACCTAAACACTGAGGTAGTGAGACAGAGAAATGAGTTATCGGTTAAAACCGCTGGTGAGTGTTATAATGTGAAGTTTTAGTTAGAATATTTCACTCTTAATATCATGCCCACTGAATGGTTGTTTCATCTTGTGTGTTAGAGAGAGGAGAGATCTCAGAAGCAGAACCCAAACTACCAATCAGGAGGAGACGCAGCATGGAGTCCTCCTCTAATGTGTGAGTCATCAACTCTGTTAAAACACCTGAATATCTGGCCCAGTCCATTCTCTATACACTGGTCATGCACCTACAGGAACCTGTCTAACTCTGTCTTCAGTATCATATTCAGATGATTCTGTTGAGGTGAACATCTGGTATGAATGTCCTGGGTGACCCTCACGTCAGTAGTTTGAGCTGTGTCCTGTGTTGTGTTGCAGTGGGAGGAGAGACCCCAGATACAGACCCACCACTACCACAGGATGAAGGTTCTACTGGGGTCCCTGGAGTCAGGAGGAGACACAGCATGTATGAGCCTCCAACCAGTGAGTCATCAACTCTGTTACAGACACCTACAAACACCTGAACATCTAACCCATCCTCTACTGTCCTTACATCTTCTGTCCTACTGTGTGTTCAGTTTCATAAGATGTAATCATGGAGGAATTATCTCAAACCTACTGATATCCATTACAGTCCACTGTTAGACAACATGTTAACTCACTCTCAAGATCATCCAGTCCTCTCTAACTAGAGCAGTGGTGTGACCATGTCCCTGTGTTGTGTTGCAGTGGGGGGAGAGAGCAGCAGTCCAGACCCTCCAGTGTCTCCCAGTGTGTCTGAGCTGAGACTGGTGCTGCTGGGGAGGACTGGGGCTGGGAGGAGGGCAGCAGGAAACACCATCCTGGGCAGAGAGGAGTTTGGGGCCCAGGACAGCCCCTCTGCAGTCACCCAGAGGAGTAGGAGGAGAGAGGGGGACGTGTGTGGGAGACGGCTGGTGCTGGTGGACACTCCAGACTGGTTCTGCCCTGGACTCTCTCTGGAGGAGATGAGACAGGATGTGGGGCAGTGTGTCCGTCTGTCCGCCCCGGGACCCCACGCCTTCATCCTGGTCGTACCAGTGGAGCCCTCTGAGGGGGAGGAGAGAGGAGCCATGGAGAGGATGGAGGACATGTTTGGAGAGGGTTGTTGGGGACACACTGTCATTCTGTTCACCCATGATGACAGTCTGAGAGAGCGGAGCATGGAGGAGTTTCTCCAAACAGGAAGTCAGGACCTCCAGCAGCTTGTAGAGAAATGTGGGAACAGGTACCACATCCTCAACATTAAGGACAAGGCCCATGACACTCAGGTCCCAGAGCTGCTGCACCAGGTAGAGGAGATGGTGGCAGGAAACAGAGAGAGCTTCTACAGCAGTCAGACCTACCAGGAGGCAGAGGCCCAGGTCAGAGAGATGGAGGGAAAGATTCAGAGGGAGAGAGAGGAGAAGATACAGAGGGAGGAGACAGAGAGGAAAGAGAAGTTTGAGACAGAGCTGCAGAACTCTCTGAAGAAGATAGAGGGAGTGATCCAGGAGCACGAGGGAGACATCAGAACACTCAGCCATCGGACATCTGAACTGGAGAGACAGGTGAAGGAAGAGAGGGATGAGGAGAAGAAGAGAGAGCTGGAGAGAGAGCTGAAGAGAGAGACTGACCAGAGAGAGGAGATAGAGAGAAAGCTAAAGAGATTTAGAGAGAAGAGAGAGAATGAGAGGAGGGAGAGGGAGGAGAGACACAGGCAGGAGATGGAGGAGTTCAGGGAGAACTATGAAGGAGAGGCCAGAGTTGAAGCAGAGAGAAACCTGATGAAGGTGGTCCTACCTGAGCTACAGAGGAGCATCATGATCTCACACACTAAGATGCAGAGAGACTTCAGCAGACAGATGCAGGAGAAGGATAGAGAGATGCAGGAGAAGAATAGAGAGATAAATAGACTTCAGCATAAAATAATAGATCTCAGTAATACGTTTTTAGTTGAAGTCCATGAAGTCAGTGCATAGGACAAGTCGTACCTAGGACCAGAGGAGGAGGGGGTGGAGGATGAGGAGGAGGAGGAGGAGGAGGAGGAGGAGGAGAAGGAGGAGGATTGATTCATACTGTGATGATGTCTGTATATATCCTTTTACTCTGTGTATCTACTGTTAAACGTGTTAAGATCTTGGAGAAATGGTCATTTCGGGAATTCTGTCATTATAAAAAAAGATTTTCGGCATTTATATTAAATACTTACCTATTTACAAAATACAAAAGATCCACAGAATCTGTCTGGTGCTTTTTGTTGAACAGTGTTTTCGGAGGAGAATAAGGTGGTTAATGTTCTGGGGGAGAACAAGTCATAAAGAGCATTAGTCCTGTAGTTTCCTCTTCTGAACACTAGAGGGGACTAATGCATAATTAAACAAGAGTGTTGTCTATATTGTTAACATATTATGTACATTATGTGTTAAGCCCTTATTCAATGAGACTTACAGGAAGTACGTCAGACAGGATCCAGACCCACAGATGATTCCTCCACTGTAGATGGGTGGTGACAGTGAAGCTTGGCTCTGTGCAGACAGACGTACAGGGGGCTTCAGGGTCTCTCTGACCTGACAGGAGACCAGGCCCCACGGAGCACCAAGGACCCTGAACCTCACACTGCTGCTAACACCTGCCCCAGTACTGCTAACACCTGCCCCAGTACTGCTAACACCTGTTCCAGTACTGCTAACACCTGCCCCAGTACTGCACACACCTGCCCCAGTACTGCTAACACCTGCCCCAGTACTGCTAACACCTGCCCCAGTACTGTTAACACCTGCCCCAATACTGCAAACACCTGCCCCAGTACTGCTAACGCCTGCCCCAGTACTGCTAACACCTGCCCTAGTACGGCTAACACCTGCCCCAGTACTGCTAACACCTGCCCCAGTACTGCAAACACCTGCCCCAGTACTGCTAACACCTGCCCCAATACTGCTAAAACCTGCCCCAGTACTGCCAACACCTGCCCTAGTACTGCTAACACCTGCCCCAGTACTGCTAACACCTGCCCCAGTACTGCAAACACCTGCCCCAGTACTGCTAACACCTGCCCCAATACAGCTAACACCTGCCCTAGTACTGCTAACACCTGCCCTAGTACTGCTAACACCTGCCCCACTACTGCTATCACCTTCCCCAGTACTGCTAACAGATGGAGGTGAAGGATGGGGAGATAGAGAGACTTAGGACCAAACTGAGAGATCTCTGTTAAGACTTCTTAAGAGAAGGTAGTAAGAGGAGCTCTCCTCACATGTAAAGAAACAGAGGGAGGATGTTCCGGGGATATAGAGATGGAGAAATTGATGCAACGACTGATGGATCTCAGTGGTCAGTTTATAGAGGAGGTCAATGAAATCAGTGAATGGAAAAGCCCTCACACATAGAGGAGGAGAGGACGAGAGAGGAGAGGAGGGCAAGAGTGTAGATGAGAGAAGAAGGATTTGGATAGAGAGACTTAAGAACAAACAGAGAGATCTCAGTGAAGACTTCATTCGTCAGAGACTTCATTCATACAAACATTGTCAGCTGTAATTGCTGAATTTTACTGTGATCTTTATGACATATTCGTGTTAAGATGTCATGCAGCAGATCTCGGCTTATTGACTTGCCTCCCATGGGGGTTCATGGTTTTAAAAGGTTGTGTTTTTTTGTTTCCTCATCAAACCACCTGTAATACTGATCCCCTTCTGCACAGCATAGCTATATATATATACACACATGTTAATCCTGGTATCAGTTCTGATCTTTGAGTATTTCTATATGTACAGCACAAACACAATTTAAGTAAATCCGTTTCTATCATATTTTATGAATCATTGTTTCTAACATGAATAATCAACTCTACTATATTATACTCATTAAGAGTGTAAGATATGTCAGATGACATCATGATATCAGAATGCTCCTGAACCACATAAGCAGACCTGCAGAGGCTGACAAGGAGGTCCTTTGCACTGACCACTGCAACCCTACTGGCAGTGTTAAGGTTCTATGCCACTGGCAGTTTTCTGGAGGTTATTGTAGATGGACATGGGCTCTCCAAGGCCTTAGTGTCAAGATCTGTGCAGGCTGTCACAACTGCATTACTTTGGCACTTCCCAGACCACATCCAATTGTGCAGTGCAGGACTTCTTCAGGCTATCTTCAATGGTTTTTATGATTTTTGTTTAAGTTTTCACTCCCCCCTTCACCATGTGTGACTTCCCAGTCAACACTGTGGAGTCATTCCATTTCCTGGGCGCTACCATCTCCCAACATCAGGCTTGGCTCTGCCACCAGCCTCTTCATCCACCGGGCTTGGCGTGCTACCAGGCCTATAATTCTAATAAACATCTTCAATGTTCAATTGTTGTTGTGTTATTGCACTCGTAAAAGCGTTTCGTTAATGCATTTCTAGTTACTATTGTACATTACAACAGCCATATTTCAGTGTTATAGTATTTTGAATAAGACGAACATTTGTTTGTTAAATCTACCTTTGTTCATTGCATGCGCCAAACCCACCAAATCAAATTATTTTGTGTAACCTAAATTTACTTGAGAATAAACCTGGCACATACACTTGTACGGTTCACTAACAAATATCCGGTTCGAACGCAACAGGTGTAAAAAGAGAACCAATATACGTAATCTTATCTTCCATCGGAACTAACTTTCAGCATTAGTCTATGTAGTTTTTATGTTGGATGGACTCTACGATCAACTTAGACTTACGATGCTTTCGGGAAACGCAGCCCAGTGCAAGAGTTCAAGTCAAGGTCTATCCGCTTGGGCTGCCCGTGATTGCGAAACACGTTTGGAATGACAGATCGAAAGTACTGTTTATCATTTACGGTAAATTTCCAGTTTGGGAAGAACCATCTGGAACAGCTGTCCCTAGGCTGTTTGACTAATAGAAAGCAGGTTAAATGAATCTGTGATGTGCCAGTATAGTGATTAGAGGTGTGCTTGCGAAACAGTAGCATGTGTTGGAACTTTTAACCCTGGCCAGCAGCAGCCATGGAGTGCCCCCAAACACACATTTCCCTGAAACCGGCTTGCTCAACACTGGGCTTTTTTTGTGGGAGGAGAGTATAAAACTGTGGAGACTTTCAGTGGTGGAGACA
This sequence comes from Mallotus villosus, assembly GCA_903064625.1. Lineage (NCBI taxonomy): Eukaryota > Metazoa > Chordata > Actinopteri > Osmeriformes > Salangidae > Mallotus > Mallotus villosus. The sequence continues at coordinate 46,958 of CAEFZP010000069.1, forward strand.
GACAACAGTTCAAGATGAAGACTCAGATCCAATCCTACTTGTTGCTGTCGGTGGCCATCCTGCTGGTGAAGGCTCAGACACCACCTGAGCTCAGCTATGAGGACGTCTTATCAGGCCTGTTTGCCAGTGGAGATGCTGAAGGACGCACTTTCCGTCCACTTCTAGAAGAACTCCAGGAGGACACTGTGAGTACAATGACAGAAGAGAATTGGCACACACAAAAACGTATGCAACTGTTACAAAAAAATCTTTTGATGATTATCCAGACTATTATTATTATTATTCAGTCCTTTTTTGTTGTGTTTTCCCAGTTGAACTCTGCAGAGAAAAGGCTGAGTTTCGTTGCAAGGGAGACTGTGTGCGGCGGGGCACAGGAGCAGCAAGGCATGCCATGCCCCCTGAAGCAGAATGGGGTAAGACCAACTATTCGAGACCAAAGGAAGAAATGTAAACTCAATCTAGCGATATCAGCATGTGAATAGAGAATCCACCACTGTTTATGACTAATACATGAATTCCTCATTGCAGCAAGTATTGTCGTGCAACCTAGTGGTTAGCCATGCAGTCCAGGATGCCAGCAACATTGATACCTCCAACATGTCTTGTCAGCCCATGGAGAAAGAGGATGCTTTGAAGGTAGGTCTAAAAATAGAATACATCATCCTTTTTCAACATGTCAGTGTTGAAATGTGTTACCTTTGACTGAAATGTCTTACCTTCTGGCTATTTTTGCTTTGTGTTCCTGATTGCAGCAGAAGATTAGGATGAGGAGGAGTAAGTCTGGAAAGGGTTCTGGCTCCAAGGGGTCCAAGGGGTCGAAGGGGTCGAAGGGGGGTTCCCGTCCTGGGGGTGGATCCTCCATCGCTGGGGGGGGCAACAGAGGAAATGGAGGAACTCAAACTGCATAAAAAACACGTACAACCAAGATTTTTTTTTCATCTATATTTTCTGTTGATTTTGTAAAAAATGTTATCACACTAATAAAGAATCTCAGAATTAATGATCGTCACATCATTTTATTTCAAATCAAGAACATGACATATTGGAACACACTGTAATGATTAAATACAGACAAAATATGAATAATTTACCTATATGAACTATTCCAAAAACAAATATAATGTTTACAGTAAAGCTGTGCTGAACACTTTGCATTTTCAGCTAGTTCTTAAATGACCAAGCCAAAAAATAAAAAACTTTCAACACTAGAATATGAAAACGTAGAACCTTGTACCAGTCAATATGTCTGTTGGGGATAATAGCGCTGTCACATCTCCTTAACTAAAATCTCATGGCATCAGCCAAACATCAGTGACGACAAATGAAGGACAGTGATGCCCATGTAGCATATATATCCACTGACATGACGCCAACTTTTACTAACCAAAGGTAACAGCAACCAGGTGTGTGATTGGCCACAGTGCTTCCAAGTGGCTGCACTGTGGACAACAACAATACTAGACATGGTGATGCTTATATACATAAAGTGAGAGAAGCTGGTCAGGATGGTGAAATACATTAAGTCCCTTTGAGACCGCCGCACTTAAAATGTAGTTGACGCGCTTATGCAACATAGGTTAATGTTTTTGTCAGTGCAACATAGTTAATGATAGCTTAGCATAAATAGACAGATGTATTTTCTTCCCTTACAAACACTTACTAGGGAATAGTCAGCTACCTACAAATGGGTGGGAGGGGGGGGCTGATGTCTGTGACTTTTGAGGTCTTATAGGGGTGGTGAGTTGTGAGATTAATACCTAAATGTATTCCATCCATAGGAATAGCAGTGTTTAAGATGGTGTTAAGTCTCAAGCCATTATGGTTACAGTCACTACATCATACTACTTTATGGGGTAGGCTACATTCAGCATTGCCATGCAGTTGTATTTGTCCTCAGCGAGATGCACTTCTGAAACCACTAGGTAGAGCTGTATCCCAGAAAACTGCAGTTTACTCTTAATGTAATCATCTTTAAATCCTCTTCCTTGTGCATAGGTTCATTTTCACTACATTGATTTCAAAGAAAAGTACTGCTGTAAAACATACCGTGGGAACTTTGTTAGTCCATGCTTACACTAATGCAATACTTTTTGAAGGAATGAATGTATGCATTAAGGAGAAGGTGAAAAAGTGAAGACATTACATTACATTTACATTTATTCATTTAGCAGACGCTTTTATCCAAAGCGACTTCCAAGAGAGAGCTTTACAATAGTGCATAGGTCACTGATCATAACAACGAGATATCCCCAACATTGCAAGTAGTCAAACATGGATCGTACATTGTGAAAAAACCAACAATAAGTGCCAAAGGGAAGAATCATAAGAGCATGGAGTTAAACAAGTTACAATTGAACAACATGAACCTTAAAAGTGCACGAGTGTACCTGTGGAAGAGCAAACAACAGTTTAAGCAGTTACAGCTAACCAGCAAGAGCAGCAGGTCTCTAAGTAAGAGTCCTTCTGATCCTGGGAGAGACTAACATCATGTCCAGCAGATCTTTCCTAGGTACCGTTGTATTCCCGGAACAAGTGTGTCTTGAGCCTATTCTTGAAGGTGGGGAGACAGTCAGTGTCTCTGATGGAGGTGGGGAGTTGATTCCACCACTGGGGGGCCAGACAGGGGAAGAGCTTGTGTTGGGACCGGGCGGTCTTGAGCGGTGGGACCACCAGACGATTGTCAGAGGAGGACCGAAGGTGGCGGGAGGGGGTGTAGGGCTGGAGGAGAGACTTGATGTAGTCGGGTGCAGTCCCATTCAGCGCTCGGAAGGTCAGTACCAGGGTCTTGAATCTGATACGGGCCGTGACGGGAAGAGATTTCTTTCTTTCAAGAAAATAAATGTGTTGAATAGTAGGCCTACATTCAGGCAGGAAAACATTTACTAGACCCTCCGGCAGACTTGGTCCCCCTCAATGTTGACTCCATTGCTACGGCCTTTTTATGGGGAAAGAACAACCTAGATCTACATACCTGTGTAATGTAACACCAAATTCTGTGACCATCGTATTCTCGGTGACCATCACAATATGTGAGAGCCCAGGTCCAGCTGGTGACCGTCTTTTGGTTATACATGGGATAGTTGGTGGTGTAAAACAGGTGTTGTGCCATCAGATGCATGACTTGCTTGAGAGGTACCCCCCGCGCGCAAATATTTTAGCTAACCACCAGATGCCACTGCACTCTTCATTTTCAAAGCGCCCATCCTCCGGAAGAAACCACAAAGCTTTTTTTCTATTAGCCTACATCAAGTAGACCTACTTTTTTCAACAATAGAGAAGTCTTAACAGCTTTGAAATTGTTTGCAATTGTTAAGAACGAATCATAAAAGTTCGAGTCTTTCATTGTCAGATGCACAGAACAACACAGGGTCAGACTGGGCACCAGGGTCGGCTACAAGGGCCCCCCAAATGGAATGCTGTGCCCCCTTCAAAAAATTGGGATTGTCAATGTCCTTTAAACCTGTATCACAATCTAAAAACAAGACCATTTGATCACTAGGCTATTTGAATAATCTTAGGAAAAATGACAACAATTATGAATGAAATTATTTTGGTCTTTTAATTATTTGATTGTCTCCAATTCCTCTTTACAAAAACAACATAAGGGCAAACCCCCTCCATTGAACTTACTAATGAAGTAATTACAAGGATAATATCGATTTATAATTTTGTAATGAGTTTCTTTTCTTTTTTTAGGAATCACACAATTATTAATATATGACCATACTTTTTTTAAAGAACGAGAGGGGTATGTTTCCACTTCATTACAGCATTAGGAAAAACACTTTTTTCTTGTTAAAATCTTTCTAACATAGGCTAAATATTATCAAATATTGTATCCCTAATGTAAACACCCCCAACAGTAAGATTTGGAAAATAACCAATCACAGGATTATACATTTGACCAAAGCTTCACAGGGCATTGTTTGCCTATCCCTAGGTTTACCATGTAGGCTAATACAGCGTCTGCTAAATAACTTATGTAAATGTAAAAACATTTGTATTATCTTATTTATTTTAACCCATCACAGGTTAAATATGACGGCACAAGGAGGCGCGGCACAATTCTGAACCTTGCCTCTTCCTGTCTGCTTTCTACCTCGCTAGTGGTTGGGAAATGTATTTCTTTAGTTCAGTATTTATAATGGGGGAGGGCGTGCCGTGTTTTTTTGAAAACACATTTCCCATAAAGCAATGCGTTGTTGACAGCGCCCCCATCTTGTATCGCCTCATGAATATATATTATCAAATATTTGCGTAAGAGGTAGGTTCATTTCATATTCTACCATAGTATTTCTGTGTAAATGAGACGTACAGTCACGTCTCCGCCCTTGCACTGATCTCAATGCGAGCACAGCCTCTATTCCGCGGATTTCGTTGGTAAAATGTTTTCTGGAACAGTGGAGCTTCCGACTGGAACACGAAGACAAATAAGTGAATGAGTAGTGCTAGAAGTAGCCTACACCGCCCAATGTAGGCTATTGTTTTTTATTTTAGCAAGCTTTTAAATGTAGAGGGTAGATGTTAAGCCAAGTGCGCACCGTGATCTAGTGGACTTTTCATTTGCCACGATGGAAAGTGCGCGGACAGAGGATGGATTGGCAGATGTAAGTGCGACGAAGTTCAAGAAATCCTGCGGACTGCCTGTCGCACAGGGGACTCCGGTGGATGATGGCGGTGGACATTTGTCAGCTTCTCGTGTGAACGTGAGGAATGGGAATAACCAATCTGAAACTACCGCTGCTTTGGAGTCGAGTGGTTTGAATAAAAGTATTGGGACAACATCCACAAATGGCCGGAGCTTATCCAGCAACTCCAACTCGCTCCTGTTGAGACGGAGGAGGTTGAAGCGAAACCTCTCAACCACAGCTGCAACCACCACCACCTCAGCTGTCACCGCCGCCTCCGGCGTCAAGATGAACTCGGCCCTCTCCTCTGCCTCTTTACACACTCAAAGTCTGGATAGGAAGACTTTGTTGAGACATCGACAGAACATGCAATTACAGCCCTCAGACAGAGAATGGGTGCGAGCGGATTTGTGCAGAGGATCCATACATGTTCACGACAGACTCACGCCTTCATATCCCAGGCCGGTGCTTTGCACGATGGACACCACAGCCGGCGAGATGGCGCTCCGTCTGAGCAAACTCTGCAGTAAGTCATACTCTGTGTTGCGCATTTTTTGTAAAGATAACCTTAAGACTGATCAGAACGGAAACTGTAATGGGAAATACGCATGTAATGCTAATCAATGCAAGAATGAAGATGGTGGTATTAAATGCAACCATCTGAGTTCCTTGGGAACGACGGAATTCCGAGGCGGCCTATCAGACCAGGCTAGTGACAGCCTGAGGCTGTTGCTTATGGAAAACGAAAATGAGAGGCAAAAGCAACAGGATATCGATGCAAAACTTTTTACTCCAGACTCCGAGTCGCAGGATAATATAACGTGTTCGCTGTCGGATCTGAATTCAAATTCGAATATGGATACGCCGAATGACGACGATTCGGAACAGAGGTTGAATGGATCGGACAGCTACGGTTTGAATTCCGGTTCGGATGTGGAGAGCAGTGCGTTCGATGATCTGAGCTCCGGGGCCAGGCTCAGTGAACACCGGGACTCCCTCAGCGATGACATGATCCTGGGCACTGATGCCTCCATACTAAGCCCCACGTTTGACAGCGCCACGGAGGGCCTTGACACATACGGGAGCTCCTCAGACGAACTGGAACTTGATGCAAGCATCGATCCGATCCCACCGCATCTTCCCAATGGGATCAACTCTGTCTCCGCCAACTACAATCTTCGCAACGTGGGCCATTTAAACGGCATGACAGATGATAAGGGGACAGGTAACAGACTGGAGCCTCTCAATCTGGGCAGCCTGCCATCCAGCAGCAGTGCAAGTTCATTGTCCAGAGCCTGTTTGGCAGGTACTGCGCCCGACATCCAAGACCCTGACAATCGCCGAGGCGCCGCCAAACCCGGCTTGACGCCCGACCAGGGTTCCGACCCGTGTGACTCCTGTCCCAGACTTTACGTCCAGCTCCACGGCGAGGCTGTCCGGAGGCTGGGGCAGGAGGAGCGGCCTCTCCGCATCCAGAATGACTTCCTCATCAAACTTGGATTTAAGGATCCGTGGCGCGTGCAAGAGGAGGGAATGAACACGGAAATCGGCTCCCTGCTCCGCTTCTATGCAGGTAAGAGGTCACGTTTTGTTCACTGTGTCCAGCACTTCCTGTTTGCCAGCCCAGTTGTATGAGAGTGTGTTGTTATGAGGATCAGACACAGGTCTCCGTGTACTAGGATAGGGTGAAACGGAACCTAGAATCTGCTTTAACGTTCTGAACAAAAGTCAGCTAAGTCCGCTCAAAGGACACAGGCCTACAGGTAGAATAGAGCAGCCCTACTCCTTCCTGAACTCATTAGCCATGAACTCTGACACATAGGAGATTAGCACTCCAGAACCGCAGACAGAAGAGTAATCACGCGCACCTGTATTGGCCGGGGTAAAGCGTGAATGAAATGTCAGCTCGCCTAATTCCAGACGTGTAGAGGCCTGCGACCACACAGTTGACTGTGTCGTGCTGACAACGTGAATGGGGTTTGGCAGGGTTGTGTGATGCTGGGGGGTGTGTGTGTGTGGGGTGTGGGGGCGCTCAGTAGAGGTGTCCTGCCAGAGAGGGACCTCCTTTTGGATTTTGGAAGTTGTATTTTTACACCCCCACACACACACACACACCCCTCCAACCGTCTTTGTGGGACGATAGCGGCACGCTCGGCTCCCACGGACTCGCACGACATCGCCACAAAGCCACCAACTTACGGCCCCTCAGACACGGGCCCCTGTTCCGGCTTCTGCCCCATTACCGTCCTCCAATGAAAAGCCTGAATGCCCGTGTGGACGGATGGTGCGGGGAGGGGGGGGGACGGGGACGGGGGGGACGGGGGGGCTATAAACCCTGGCTCTGTGGAGCCGGTGAATTCCGGGTCATTTAGATGCCGCACAGAGCACCATCCCTTTGGCATGGTCCACCGCTACTGTCACACCAGCGATCTAGCTGCCAAGCCGGGGTTAGCGCGCCCAACGAGAGCTCAGGAAGCTCTTTCTTTCGTTCGTTCGCACCCCTCCCTCCCTGCCGTCTCTGCTGTTAGGGGGACAGCAGGTGATTAGTTAAACACTGTCAGGCTCTGTCTGTGTACAAGGCTGTCCCAGGAGGGGACGGCGGTTACCTAATGTGGAGGTGCTGGGGTTTGTCTTCCGCGGGTCAAAGCGACCGACCGAAGTGTTGAAACGTCGACCCGGGGTCCAAGACCATGTGAAACCTGCGGAATTGGCTACATGTTGATATGGTCCGCCGTTCACCTTCACGGTCACCCGCGCGCCCTCAGACTCTTTGTGTTGGCGAAAGGCCGAGCGGACCGTTCTGGAATGAGCTCGTTTAGATGGGCTTGGGTGATAAAACTGCGCGAGCGGTGGGCTCACGCGGTCAGTATGGCGGCCTTCCGCTGTGCGCTCGGGGGGGGGGTGTGTGTGTAACGCTGTTCCACAGGCGTGTGTGCCAGTCAGCTGAGCCGGCAGCAGCGAGGCAGAGCTTTGATGCTCTTCAGAAGCCAACGCCTCCCGGGCCCCATGTGAGCCAGCTTAACTCTGGTCACCTGAGCCCAACCCCACCCACCCACCCAGCAAGGCCACAACCCTCCTCTCCTCTCCTCACATCGGACCAGATTCCCTCGTGTGTGTGTGTGTGTGTGTGTCCCCCTCCTTCTCTGTCTCTTCCTCCCTCCCGCCCGCCCTCTCTCTCTCTCTCTCTACACTCTCTTTCCAACGAAGGCATGTGAGGAATGTACGCTGGCTCCTCCAGAATGTCAGGCACGTCTGTCAGGGAGGAAGTGGCCGGGGGGGAGGACGAAGACACGGGGGGGTCGGGGCATTACAGAGGGAGGCACGTTCGGGTGGCTTTGACGGACGGGCCCGTTCCCGTTGTGGAGACGGAGGGTGTGGACTTGGAGCCTTAGCTGACCAGGCTGCAAGCACAGCTGCCTCTACTGGACGCCTTTATGACACTGGATGCCTTTATGTGTGTGTGTGTGTGTGTGTGTGTCTGTCTGTGTGTCTGTCTGTGTGTGTGCGTGTGCAGGCGCACTCGTGTACAAGCGCAAGCGTATCTGTGCGACCTCTGTTCAGGAAGTACAGTATAATCCGTTAGTGTGTGGCCTGTTAATGCATAACTATCTCCTTTTGTTCAAGTTGGAAGAACCTAGTGGCAGTACGAAAGCATGGTGCCAACGTTCTGGAACTAGCGAGGCGAAGAGAGACCTCCTCCAAGCCTGCCACACACACACACACTCACACACACACACACACACACACACACACACACACTCACACACACACACAAACTCTCACACGCATGCACACACTCGCGAGCGTGCCAGCCCTCGCAGATCAGAGGACCGCTGTGCTCTTTGACAGTCTGACGAGTAGATCTGTCAGAACTGCCCCCTGTCACGATAGCCAACAGCAAACCCAGGTTCCGTCGCTGTCCTGTAGCCCTATCGGATGTAAGTGCCAGGAAAACGGGGTCAATAATCAACATTCGTCCAGCCCTATCACAGACGACACCAGTGTTGTCACAAGATTATAATGATACAAAACAACAGTTGTGAGTTATATTGAGAGTGGGAGAAGAACATTATTTTCTGACCTGAGTGAAGATGCCTGTTTCTTATGGCAGTGTTTACAGTACGGGGTGCCTCCCTGCCCGCCTCCCTGCCCACCTCCCTGCCCACCTCCCTGCCCACCTCCCTGCCCACCCCCACCACCATGCCCACAACCACCCTTCCCGCCTCCTTGCCCACAACCATGGAACCGAATTCCCACCAGGAGCGTCGGAGAGATGTGTGTGTGCGTGCGCTTGTCTGTGTGCTTGCCTGTGTGTGTGTGTGTGTCAAAGCCTTCAGACAGAACAGAGCCCCGGCCCTGGTACAGGGCTTCCCGCTAGGCTGAGGACTCCGAGTGCTTCATCAAACTCAAGCAGCACCCTGTGAATTATTTAGCTTCATTAGCCTGCTCCTTAGCAGCTTAGCAAACATCCAGTTTGGACCAAGTTATGCACTTTAATTCCTGCTGCAGAGTTCTGGGCATAAATATTCAAGAAATCCCAATCCGGAAGTTTCAGAGGAAGGTATGTTTCCCAGGGACTGGATGAGGAGACACACAAATCGCTGCTCTGTTTACCGTCCAGTCATCTCCGCTCCCCGTTCCACTGACGGGGCGAAACTCAACTCACGAGGTAAGATGTCCCGGTCGGAGGAGCCCAGTTGCTGTCTTACAGTATGCCAGTCATCCCCGAGGGGAAGCACCGATCCCCCTTGCTCCTCCCACCGTCTGTGCTCCTCCCACGCGTCTGTGGCACACGTCTCCAGGGGTTGAGCCTCGGGCACACGACGGGCGGACGCTGTGCGTCTCTCGCGCGCGTCCAACGGACGAGACGGAAGCTGATGGAATGTTCCTTTGTGAAGGCCCTTTTGCAAACGACACGATTTCAGAGATACACTGGTGTGCGTGTGTGTATATGTACATCGCACAAACAGGAAGAGGCTTTGTCTGAGTCATCGAAAAAGAATTCTCTCATAATGTACAGTTTAGCATAAAGTTTCAAGTGCTCCTCACGCAAACTGTGGCTTTCCTCCCCCTCACTGGTTCAGATGGGAGATGTACTATAGGAGATACCGTATGAAGGAAGCACACTTCCAGTTTTGATAGTTGATGTGATCTATATTATGTTTCAAAGAGAGTCTTCAAGTCCCTGAGATCACCAAGTGTTAGATTTCCCCTGAAGCGGATTTGCGTGTGTGGCTGTGAGGCTTTAACGAAGCGGCTCTGGGCAGGTCCGGATCTTTCCAGCCGGCACTGTGAAGGAGGTATGAGGTGGTGACGTGATAACCTGAAGGACTCGGCAGGGTTTAAAGGCTTAATGAAGCTCACAGCTCTCTGAGGCCGCCATAAGTACATAAAGACTGTCGTTTACTGCCTTGCTGTCGTCTTCTCTCTCTCTCTTCTCTCTCTCTCTCTCCTCTCTCTCCTCTCTCTCTCTCTCTCTCTCTCTCTCTCTCTCTCTCTCTCCGAGAAAGATCCCCGTTTGCTCGTCTTTGCCACCTTATGTGACTGCGTCACCGGTTGTCTTGGCAACAGCGCGACCAACGGCAGCTCCGGCGTGAAGTCGGGCCGTCGTGAACTATTTGGACCTTTTTTCCCACGTCACGTCTAATGACGGAAGGTTCAACTTTGACCCTCACGACCTCTCGGTGTGTCGTCCAGGTCGGTCCCAGCGGGCTCGTGAGGCCAGACGGCGGCGCCGACTCGGGTGTTTTCCGACGAGCGTAATCTGTTTTATTGTCAGGCTCTGCATCCATCTCCCCTCCCGTCTGCTAACAATGTTCCTCAACAGCCCATTGGCCAGCCATTAAGTCATTGTCGAATCAGATTTCACACGTTCCAGGGAGCAACCGTGATGTGTGTGTGTGTGTGTGTGTGTGTGTGTGGGTACTCAGGATGGAAAAGGGCAAGGGGAGGGGGGGGGCACTTAGAGCGGGGCGCTAAAATGATGTGTTACTTTGTGTACGTTCTGGGGAAATGTGATTATATATAAAAGTCATAAGGTGTCTGAGAGAGATAGTGAAATACGGAGTGTGCTTCTGTCTGGAGGGTGGAATGTAGGAATGGTTGTGTTGGGTTAGGCCCTGAAGTGTGTGTGTGTGCGTGGGTGGGTGTGTGTGTGACTGCGTGCTGTTAAGAGAAGGTCAGATGTCTTGAGGATGGTGGTGTTAGCCTGCAGAGGCAAAGCCGGGAAAACGGGCCTGTTTTCTCTCTACAGACATCCCTCTCCCCCCCCTCTCCTTCCTCCCTCTCTTACTGTACCTCCCTCCCTCCACATCTCCCTCAATCTGTCTCCCTCGCCTTTCCTCTCCATCACATCTCCTCCCTCACACCATCTGACACATTCTATTTCTCGTTCCATATCTCTTCCTCTCTCGCCCCAAACAAGCTGTCTTCTCACCCACCCGCCCCTCCCTCCCTCCCTCCCTCTACGACAGTCCCTTCCCTTTTATTTTGTTTCCCCCACAAACAGCCCTTTTTCATTTGGCTGAGAAGGTACCATTACCTACGTCTCTCACACTCCAGAACGAGGCCCCTCTTCTATGCCTTCTCGATCGGGCTGTCGGACTCGTATTCAGAGTAAGGTCCGCCAATTCAACTGCTGCTGTCTGCATACGGCGGGAGACCCAAGTGCGTGTGCGTGCGTGTGTCAGTAAGAGGGAGAGAGGGGAGACAGAATCCAGCCTGTATATTGGAAGACGGAGGCGCTGTGACACTCGGCGCTAAGCAGCTGAATGTGGGCTAAAGAATGTCATGCTGATATGTCACTCCTGTCCGCCTGCCGACTCTTCCTCCCCAGAGAGGGGATTTGAGGAGGTGGGTCAGGGGGGAGGGCTGTGAGGCCCCTTCGGGGAATAAGGCTGGCCCTCTCAGCTGTCCGTCAACCAGGCCCCTGGAGGCAAGCTCCGGAAGACGCCCGGGAGGAGAACGGGGCTCACTGTCATCGGCCCCCACGCACCTCCCCCTTCCACTCCACGTCACGCCCGAGCCCCCATGCGGGTTGTGGGGAGAGAGAGGGAGGGAGGGAGGGAGGGAGGGGGGGGGTAGGATTAGATCCTGGTCAGCGGGGGGGGGAGGCTCACTCTCCCCAGCTTTGATCAACAGCAGCCCGTCCCTAATGCCAGCCGACATCCCGCCACGCCGAGCGTCCCGGCAGCTGCCGGGTCAGAACGCCGTGTCTCTCCCTGTCCAGCCTCCCCCGCAGCGGGCCGCCCCCGTGCGCCTTCAACTCTCAGAACGGGGGGGGAAATCTGGACGACTCCGTTCGCCATCGCGCCCCTGCTCCCCCCGCGCCCGCTGAGAGGATTAGCATACTTCTCCTCACACGTGTGCCATTTCAATTCGGTGGAAATTCGAACGGCGTCGAACCGGTGCGTCCGTCGCTGGCGTGTACGCTCAGCGGGACGATAACGTGTTCGGCGTCGAGTGTTTTATGTACTCTGCCGTGAAAGGTCCAAAGTTTGTGGGGACTCGATCCTTATTCGCCCGAGCAGAAGTGGAAGCTTCGTCGTGGCTGTGCTCTGCAGATAAGATAAGGGAAAACGTCTGGACGGGCCATTGCCAGAGCGCTGTGAGGCTTCCACTGCTTCTCGCCTGGGTCCCTTTTACCGCTATCTGAAACCGTACCTCCTGAATTGGGATGATACCGTCTTTACCGTCGAGTATTTGCGAGGCTGAAGGGCCCTGGTTCGAGGCCCAGTTTGGGGATCCAAATTCAGTGGGTCTCTCGGCTCTGGGGGAATTCCCCTAATAGCAGGCCGGTCAAAGTCATTAACATGCTGGCTTAATTGTATTCAGCTGTTGCCCCTGGGATAATGAGCCAGAGCATGGGAATGA
>CAEFZP010000070.1:0-55000 GCA_903064625.1 Mallotus villosus
ACACCCTAGCCCCTAAAACTTCGAACTCGGCCATTCCCAAGCATGGCCACCCAGTGGCTCGTCTGTCTATATTTAAACTGAAGCAGGGGGCCAACTGCTCCTGGGCTCCTCTCAGTATTCCTTGCCTGGTGATTTTGACTGGTGGTTTTCAAGGTGCAGCCACGGCCAAGGAGAGAAGCTTCTTTGGCTCTGCGGAGGAAAAGACGGAGAGTCAGGAAGAGAAAAAGAAGGTGGAGGAGGAGGAAGACGGAAAGCGACAAACAGAACAGAAGTATTTCAACCTAAGAAGGGCTCCTCCCACGGGAACCAGGAGGGGAGTTTTTGGGTACAGGAACCAGAAGCTACACGGATTTTTGGGATATATTCATTGAGAGGAAGCACTAAGAGTAGGGAAGGCTTCTCGGGCGTGACGGGTCAAGATGGCCTCTAATGCTGCCGAGGTGGCGATGACCTCGTTCATCATGAACGAGGACGAGCTGAAGAGGAAACAGAGGGAGAAGCTGAAGAAGATGCAGGCCACCGGGGGAAACCCCCGGCCGGCGCGCTCCCTCTTCCTCTTCAACCTCAAGAACCCCTTCCGCAAAGCCTGCATCAGCATAGTGGAGTGGAAGTATCCTTTCTAGTGTTCTCACTGCACACCCGTTTGTACACGCTTACTCTCTCACTCCGTCTCTCTTTCTCACTCTCTCTCTTTCACTCTCTTTCACTATCGCTCTCTCTCACACACACACACAAACTGCATTCCTATCATAATGGGTACAACTGGCCTTAAACTCCATGTTCCACACATGGATTGAAAGTGCTCCCTGGCATTTCGTGTTCCCTGTAAGGATATCATCGTGCAGTGTATGTTACGGTTTCCATAACATGTCCAGCATGGAATCTGTAGGGAGTTGAAATGTGTCACCTGTAAACTACCACGTCAGATATACAGACAAGCTATGTATACATCGCTAATAATGGACAGATGCTGTGCGTATCTAAAAAGCGAGGTTATTTTGCTCCTGAAAAATGTCAAGTCCCTTATCCTATTGAAAAGCTTTTGAGGTGGTTTGGCCGGAGGTGTTAAGACTTGTGTTATGTGTGTGGCTGACCAGTATCAACGTGATATATGCAGGCCTGGTCTTTTCACTGATCCAGGGAGTTAACCCAGCACCTCGTTGAGCCATCGGTCGGACACAATACATGAAACCTCTTAATTCAGTGATAAGTCTTTGGCTGGCTCACGTTCTGTGCTTTTAAGTGGAAAATCCATGGATATGTCAGCACAAGGCTAGTCTGAAGACCAATGGTGTTGAGTGGAGGTCTTTCTCATGGGGGGACTTTCCACAGGGGGACAGACCAAACCAGATTGCCTTATTTATGATGGCTATATATAATATATGATCTCAAATAGATTAGGATGTGGTGAATCAAGCCATGTTATCTTGTGTTTTTGTCTTTTTAATTAAGGGTAGTTATTATTTAAGAATAATTGCAATTGCTCAGTGGACATATTTTTCTTCAGGATTTAAGATAATGGAGATGACATGTATCTGTCTACATGATTTTACAGTAGCCTACTTGACATTGTCATCTGAAGTTTGTCAACAATTATCAGAGTAGATTATTGGCCTTTTCGGTTCTAGTTTGTGTGGTGTGGTATTCGTATAGATATCCATTTGAGATTACGCACTTGGACAAATAGAAGCAAAAGAGCAAATCTACTGAAACCATTTGTTGTAAATTCTCCCACATGACACCCATTAACCGACCATGATCTTTAGAACAGATGAACAGTAGATTGAACTGGGATGTGAAGTGTAAATAGTTTGATCATATTCTGGGGTTCTCCAGCTGTCCGGTGTCATCACAGTCAGACAGCCCACAACCCCCTGAGCTGGCAGGGGAATTCTCACAGAGCGCCCCCTGTGGGCCGGACTGCCAACACGCGGGCGTGAGCAGGCAGGATTACACACAGGAGGCCACAGATGGTAGATGAATAGTCTTTGAGGGATAAGTTACAGTGAGGTACAGTTATCAACGTGCACGGGGTACAGGCTCAACTATTTTCAATGATATGGGGTTAGAGTTGGACATTAAACCTGCATTTTTGTCTCCTACTCAATCCATCACAGTTCAGAAAGCACCAATCCATCTAATCTGACAACATAAAACTATCAGTCCTGGCCCACCTCCCAGACACGGTCAAGTCAAGGTTGAACTTGACAAGAAGAGAGATTTGATGTCTGTCAAACCAGCCACTATGTTTCTCTCCCTCTCTGTTCTTTTTGTCCTCCATTTTGTCTCCTTGTTATGGTCCTGACCCTACCCTCCTCCAGACCCTTTGAGATCATCATCCTGTTGACCATCTTTGCCAACTGTGTGGCCCTGGCCGTGTTCCTGCCTATGCCTGAGGAAGACAGCAACAGCACCAACACCAGCCTGGTGAGCGACCAAACTCCTCTCCCCCTCAGGGCTGTTCAGGCTTGGTCATTGTCTTCCAGTGTCTACACTCAGAAACATATGTATGTATACGACATAACCTTATTGCTGGAATGTATATCCTTCCATGTTCCCTTTTCATTGTCATAAGGGGTTTTATGTGCTGTGTGCACCCATTTGTTTGTGAAGACGGTTTGTAGTTTAGTTGTTGTTGGTTATCGCTGAACCATTGAATCCCCTGGCATTGTGTTTGCGGATTTATATAAGCCATTATATCTGTACTTTAACATGCCAGAGTAGCTTTTCATTTGTGGCTCACCTTTGAACATTTAGAGTGAGTGAGGTCAGACTCTCCACTCTGGTTGCTAGCTGGTTGAGAAAGCCCCTGAGTCCTCAACATGCCTCCAGGACTGAGTCAGTGCTTCAGTTGACTGAGTCAGTGCTTCAGTTGACTGAGTCAGTGCTTTAGTTGACTGAGTCAGTGCTTCAGTTGACTGAGTCAGTGCTTTAGATGACTGAGTCAGTGCTTCAGTTGACTGAGTCAGTGCTTTAGAGCTTCAGTTGACCCTCTGGTTCCCCCAGAAGAACCCAGAACACATCATTGCCAGGCACGTGACTGCTAATGTGTTTACATTCAGCACCGGGCTATAAACCATGTTGTGTCTTTCTCATAATAGTAAACCTCTCCGACAGAGGGTGTTGGGACTCATTTAGCATTTAGACTCGCATTGACAATGTATTGTAAACGTGACATTGAATGTTTATGGCACCTCTGCGCAGTAGCTAATGGTTTTCTTAGCATCCAACCCTGGCTGTATGACAGGTGAATGCATGTCTGCTAAATGTGGCTAATGTTGTGAGACAGTAAGATTAGATCAGTGGCAAGTGCTGGTGTCATGTGTGTGGCCAAGAGGAGGACCCAAACGCAGAGAAAAGCAGGCAGGCAGGATTTCAAATATCAAAATCTATTTATTTGAGAAAACTTGGGAACAAGTAGGGAATACTCACAAGAACAAACTAAGCAAGGGACCATATATACACATGAAAAGCAAACTAGACACCGGTGAAACAAACTAAAACAAATGAGCAAACTTAAAACCTGACGTAGACACTTAACAAGACACAGGTGCAGGCAATCAGACACAGGGAAACAGTAGGGCAGGGAAGAACACATGAATTCAGGCTGGGGTACGGCCGTGGGTGTGACAGCTGGTCTTCCAGCCAGCCCTGCTGTAGAGGGTCCTGGTGTTCTTTGTATTTTTAGACCTCTCTCCTGAGGTGTGTGTTAACACTGCAAGGGGGTGCAGGCCACAGATCTGAGTCGGACATACATGTGTGCATGTCTGTGTGTCTGTGTATGAGTGTCTGTGTGTCTGTGTCTGTGTTTTTGTGTCTCTGTCTAAGTGTCATTGCCCGAGTATGTGTGTCTGTGTATGTGTGTTTCAGTGTCTGTCCATGATTGCATACATGTAAAAAATGCACATTAATTAGTTTCTGGGTTTAAGGTTGGACCCACTGCTTTGAGTGCGTTTAAATTTGTGTGCAACAATGTACACACGTGAAAGCATCCAGAGCTGGAGTTCAGCCCAGTCCCATGTGCCCAGCCGGCTGGTGGCCGGAGGAGAAACTTGGCAGTCTGACCCTGCTAAAGACTCTTGACCTCATCGCTCAGGGTGCTAACGTGTTGCATCCACACAGACACCTGCTTCTGAAGAAACATCCGTGCCATCTACCCCCCCCCCACCCCCACCGCAGCACAATAACACAACGGCGCTGCACATGGGGTCACACTCGGAGGTTACACACACTTTGCACACACACACACACAGGCCTGTTTCCCTCCGTCAAATTCATCGCACAAATCACCCCCCGAGGCGTCATTTGGATGTTATGCAGGTCTAATTTCTACGGGACTTTTTCTACCCGCCCCCTGGACGTGGGCCCCTGGGCCTCCCCTCCTCTGAGTCCTCAGCACGGTCATTCCAGAGATGTTAGACCCCAAAGAGTAACTGACCTGGAGGAGATCACGTGTCTTTGGCAGTCAGAACTAGGTCAGTCTGGACCAGCAGCACCTCATTGATGCATGTTGTCGTTGGAGAGCTTTGCAGAGAACCGTACCCTCTGACAGTCCCCACTCATGAAATATGACGACTCATAAAAGGATATTCGATCGCTATTAGCAGCGTGCTAATGATCCGAGTGTTGGTTTCATGTCGGTTCTGACAGGCATTGAAAATATTTGTATTGACTTTGGTGGGTTGGTTACCGAGTGGGTCAGATTTAATTTGATTGGTCTGAAATAGAATGCAAGCGAGAATTAATTTAATGGCACCATTTAAAGGTTGGTCTGCATATACTTTAAAGCCATGGACAATTAAAGTTACTAACTGTAGTCATAGTTATAAGCTATGGCTCTAATGTTTTTCATTTATTATGTCATTCAGCTTCAGTCAAGTGTTGAAAGATTATATATTATAAATTATTTTAGGAAAATTCTTTAACTAAGGTTACTCCAAGCAATGTGCTGCAACCATGTATGTGTGTGTGTACCGTACACACACACACATACACACATACATACAAGGGTCCTGAGAGGAACCATACATGGTGTTGTCGACAGTGTGTTTGCTTCTGCTCTTACTGATACCACAGTGAAAGTCTGAGGTGAAACACAAACAATAGTTTTATGCAAGCTTGTTTTCAACATCACATAAAACATTACCAGCTTTAATATGTACTGGCCGTAACTCAACTGCATTTACACATCCTTGTATAAAATATTTGAATGCTTCTTTGAAAGCAGGCGTTTGAACTTGTGGCACCCTCTTACTGTTGTTTATCTCTGTATCTGTTTCTCGTTGTCTCTCTTGCCGCGAGATCTCTATCGATATCTATCGATCTAGATCTAGATCTCTCTATACTAGACTCTAGCTAGCTCTCGATCTCTCTCTCTCTATCCTCTCTATCTCTCTCTCTCTCTCTCTCTCTCTCGCTCTCTCTCTCTCTCACTCTCTCTCTCTCCCTGTCTCTCCCTGTCTCTCTCTCTCTCTCTCTCTCTCCCTGCCTCTCTCTCTCTCCCTGCCTCTCCCTCTCTCCCTTCATCCCCTCTGCTGAGACACACTCATCCCTTTAAGCCCCTCAATACCCCATTTAATCAAAGCGCAGACAGACAAAAGCAATACAAAAGGGATTGGAATCCAAGTCAAACTTAATCTAATCTAAAGTCCCTATTTCTATTTTCTTAAGACGTATGTCACATGTCCCAGTAGCCTCCATCCTCACTTTTTAATCCTGTATCAACTAAATATCACCGTCATATTTTAAGGATTAGAATGATGCAAAATCTAATTGGGGTCGTTATTTCTTTTTTTCCAGGAAAGTCTGGAGTACATCTTCCTTGTCATATTCACGTTAGAGTGCGTTCTGAAGATAGTGGCGTACGGGCTAGTATTCCACGAAGGAGCCTATTTACGGAACTGTTGGAACGTTCTGGACTTTGTCATCGTCTTCATGGGGTAAGATGAGACCTAGAGAGGGGAGCTGTTTCTCTGCTCAGTTTAAAACACAGTGTGAAATTATTCTTGTGCTACACCTTCGTTGACAAACATTATGTCTACCATTTGACAACATTCCCTTCACCTCTTATTCTCAGTCTCAGACTACTCAGTCTTAAATACGATTTCAGTCACATATTTTATTATTTTAGTAATAATACTAATACTATTTTATTACAATATTTGGTTGCCACTGTCAACCTATACAATGCCTATATGTTGGTATGGAAAATAGTGTAGTTACTGTGTGTGAGATCAGAATCAGAGAATCAGAAGGAATTTGCTTTGGTAGGTGGCGCATAACAATCAACAAGTACTGTAGTAAAAGGCATTAATATCAAATATAAAAAGATGAGTACATATGCATTGTGTTGTCCCACAGTGTCTTCACCGTCGCCCTGGACACCATCAACCAGTTAGCAGGGGGGAACATGGAGAAGGGCGGGGGCTTCGACATCAAGGCCCTCCGAGCCTTCAGGGTGTTGAGACCCCTGCGTCTGGTGTCAGGAGTCCCCAGTAAGAACACGCTCTGCACTGATGTGTGATCAAGACAAACACGACATGTAGCTGTATTGAATCTTGTTTTAGATCAATAAGATGTATTGTT
Source organism: Mallotus villosus (assembly GCA_903064625.1). NCBI lineage: Eukaryota > Metazoa > Chordata > Actinopteri > Osmeriformes > Salangidae > Mallotus > Mallotus villosus. The sequence goes on from CAEFZP010000070.1 coordinate 6,586, forward strand.
CTTTCTTGTATTGAGAACCTAAGAACGCTTCACAAATGTTCCCAGATTATTTATTTTGATCACATTCCTAAGACTATTTGTCCTTTAAGGTATATGTGTGTGTGTAACCAGTGAATAAAGTCACCGTGGCCCCAGTTAGCATTGAATTAGTCAGGATGTGCTTCCTGTATTTAAATGTGTTTAAATCCATCCAGGCCTCCAGGTGGTGATGAACTCCATCCTCAAGGCTATGCTGCCCCTCTTCCACATCGCCTTGCTGGTCTTCTTCATGGTCACCATCTACGCCATTGTGGGCTTGGAGTTCTTCAAGTGCAAGATGCACAAGACTTGTTATTACACTGGCACAGGTCTGCAATAACCTATCAAAAGAATGATGTTACCCCTTAAAACCTTCAGGGCAAATCAAAACAAAACATCACCACTCAGTATCTAAGTAAACTACAGCCAAGTAGGCCTACTGAAAGGGCATGACGTGGGGTTCCAAAAATCCAAATGAGTCATTGCACAAAACAATGTTTTACGAATCCTGCCAAAAATGTGACCAGTAATCCCCTCCTCCTCCTCGTCCCTCCGTCAGAGATCATGGCCACAGCGGAGGGGGAGAAGCCGGCTCCATGCGCCCAGGCCGGCAACGGGCGCCGCTGCCTCATCAACGGCACCGAGTGTCGGCCGGGCTGGGAGGGGCCTAACCATGGCATCACTCACTTTGACAACTTTGGCTTCGCCATGTTGACCGTGTACCAGTCTATCACCATGGAGGGCTGGACAGACGTGCTCTACTGGGTGCGTTTCCTCACACCACACCGTATCTTCCCTCCGGCACGGTCTGCAGCCCTGACCAGTCTTTGAAGACATCATCAGTTGGTCTACATGTTGTTCTAGCCCAATAGTCAATGTCCTGTAAATATCTAATTCTCTTAACAAATCTGCACACCACTTGATTTGAAATCAGGGCTGTTAGGAATAGACAGGTGCTTACTCCATGGAATGGAACTCCTAGAGATATGTGGGGAACTAGTAGCAACAAACTAATCCTACTCTTCACCTGACGTGACCTCCCGTAGACACGACTGTTCTGTGTTGTGTTCCAGGTGAACGATGCCATAGGTAATGACTGGCCCTGGCTCTACTTTGTCACGCTCATCCTGTTAGGCTCCTTCTTCATCCTCAACCTGGTCCTGGGCGTGCTCAGTGGGTACGATGACCTTTCACCTCTCCCTCACACTCATGTATCACAAGGCCCCTTAACAGATAAAGGCAGTCTTTTTTCCTGAACAGATGACATCATCTCCATACATAACAAAACAGTACAGTGCAAACGTCTTAGGCACCACCAACAAATCGTATGAATTTTACTAACGTCCAAAAATCTTTTTTTGCCAGTCCAATCCCTTTCAATCCAAAATAAGACTGTTTAAATGTCCTCTTCACCTATCCACCCACACACAGGGAGTTCACCAAGGAGAGAGAGAAGGCCAAGTCCCGTGGAGAGTTCCAGAAGCTGCGGGAGACCCAGCAGCTGGACGAGGACCTGAAGGGCTACATGGAGTGGATCACCCAGGCGGAGGTCTTGGATGCGGATCAGGACGGTAAAGGTGCATGAAGGTCTCCTTGATCTAACACCTGTCTGTCTGCCAGTATGTCTTTCTGTCTGTCTATCTGTCTGTCCTTCTGTCTGGGGTTGTGTATAAGCTTGCTCAAAATGTTTTTATAAGATTTAATAAGTTATGTTCTTTTCTTTTCTATGTCATGTTTGATTCCAATACCTTGATGTTTGTTGACAGGACTCCTGCCGTTGACGGATGGATCAGAAACAGACAGTCTGTTTGAACTGGAGGGAAAGAGCCGTGTCATCTACTACTAGTCAGTTTGATCAGCATGTTGCACTTACAGTTATTAACCGACATGGTGGAAGTGTGATACAGGCACATACAGTGACTGTGACTGAGTTATGTTCTCCCTACTTTCCTTCACCCGCTTGTCCTCCTTGCTCTCTCCTGCTTCCTCCTGCTGTCATCGCTCTCTCTCCCTCTCTCTGTCTGTCTGTCTCTCTCTCTCTGTCTTTCTCTGTCTGTCTGTCTGTCTGTCTGTCTGTCTGTCTGTCTGTCTGTCTGTCTGTCTGTCTGTCTGTCTGTCTGTCTGTCTGTCTGTCTGTCTGTCTGTCTGTCTGTCTGTCTGTCTGTCTGTCTCTCTCTCTCTCTCTCTCTCTCTCTCTCTCTCTCTCTCTCTCTCTCTCTCTCTCTCTCTCTCTTCAGTCGCCTGGCTCGACGTTGGAACCGCTTCTTCCGGATTAAGTGTCTGGTGTACATCAAAACCAAGGCTTTCTATTGGCTGGTGATCTTCCTGGTCTTCCTCAACACGCTGGCTATCGCCACTGAACATCACAACCAGTCCGACTCCCTCACAGCTTTTCAAGGTGCGTTCAGCACACGCAAACAAAACCCTTTTCCTTTTGCTGTTCAGCTTTGCACAAACATCAATGCACTCAACAGATACGTGTGTGTGTGTGCAATTCTTGTGCAAATGTCCTTTATTTTTCAGCCTTTTCCTTTGAATAATAAACCTACTCTTATGAATATATCAGCTTACAATCGTTACAATCTATACATTTTCGTAAATGTATACAATGTCGATGATAATCTTTTTCATTTATGTTTCTCTCCTATCGTTTTTTCTGTTTCTCTTCTCCACTAACTCAAACTGGTGACCGTCAGACGTTGCTACCAGGGTGCTCCTGGTCTTGTTCTCCCTGGAGATATTTGTCCAGTTGTACGCACTGGGTCCCAGGACCTTCTTCATGTCTCTTTTCAACCGTTTCGACTGCTTCGTGGTGGGGGTGAGCATCCTGGAGATCATCCTGGTGTCTCTGGAGGTCATGACCCCGCTGGGCATCTCCATCCTCAGGTGTATCCGGCTCCTGAGACTGCTCAAGGTCACCAAGTAGGTCACTTGGATTGGAAACGGGTTCATCTACAACTTGTGTCTTAGTTGTTGTTGGATTTGTCTTGTAGAGTTCAAATACATGGTACTTCCGGTAGATAATCAAATCATCTTTTGCCGTTTGTCTTAAGGGACATCCCCTAAAAATGTAACATTACAAGAGTATCATGACATAATTTTATGTCTTATACACTAAACAAAAATATAAACATGTAACTAAACAACAAAGTGTTGATCTCTCAGTTACCAGAAAGGATCTCTCATGTGAAATCCAAATGGTTGGGGCTTATTTCAAAAAGTTATTTTAAGAGCTGCATTCTGTTCTGTATTATATTAGTCTGTAATTATCTCCTCTCTCTCCTGTGTGTGTGTCAGGTACTGGACCTCTCTCAGTAACCTGGTGGCCTCCCTCCTAAACTCAGTGCGCTCCATCGCCTCCCTGCTCCTCCTCCTCTTCCTCTTCATCGTTATCTTCTCCCTCCTGGGCATGCAGGTGTTCGGGGGGAAGTTTAATTTCCCCAACCAGGAAATAAAACGCAGCAACTTTGACAACTTCCCTCAGGCCCTCATCAGTGTGTTCCAGGTGTGCTAACCCTCATGCGCTAACTGCTAGCTCTATTCAGATACGAAGTTCTTGTTAAAAAGTATTTGGGTACGGATGTTGTTTTCAACTATTGTTAAGCTTAGCGACTTTGCATGTGTTATCATCTAACATTTAATTCATTAGGAGTAGAAGGGTTTCATGTTTGGTCTGAAGCATCTGTTTGGGTGTTTTCCTGTTTGGTCTGAAGCATCTGTTTGGGTGTTTTCCTGTTTGGTCTGAAGCATCTGTTTGGGTGTTTTCCTGTTTGGTCTGAAGCATCTGTTTGGGTGTTTTCCTGTTTAGTCTGAAGCATCTGTTTGGGTGTTTTCAGGTGCTAACGGGAGAGGACTGGAACTCCATCATGTATAACGGCATCTTGGCCTATGGTGGGCCGTCCTTCCCTGGCATCATGGTCAGCGTCTACTTCATCATTCTCTTTGTCGTCGGAAACTGTATCCTGAGGAGACATGCTGGAGATGAATATAAGATGCTTTAGATCATGTGCATTTTTCAGGCTTTGGAATAGCACTTGAGTTCTGATGATTTAACTGTACCGTAGCATCTAATGAGCCAGAGGACTAAGGAAAAACATGACCGTTGTGTTGCTGTTGTTTGTGGATGATGCTGACATTGTGGTTATTATCCTGAGCTTCGAACCAGACATCCTCCTCAACGTCTTCCTGGCCATCGCCGTGGACAACCTGGCGGAGGCGGAGAGTCTGACTTCGGCTCAGAAGGAGAAGGCAGAGGAGAAGCAGAGGAGAAAGCTGCTCAGGTAGAACAACTCTCTTTCTCCAACTCCACGCAGAGATGATAAATAGGTTTTGATCCCCACACTGTTCTATATATGTCTGGGTTTCCATGAAAGATGGATGGATTCCATGTTATCTTTCTCTCTAGATCTAAATTTCCTGACAAGGCTGACGAGGAAAAGGATCGATTGGCTAAGAAGCTGGCTGAACAGAGGGCCAAGGCCGATTGCATTCCTACCACAGCCCAGGTCAGAACTCTGTCTGAGCCCGCTTGGCTTGGACGTGGTCAAGAGTCCAGTGACATACTGCTAGAGTGGACACTTCAATCAGTCAGAAAAATGACTTGGTCCAAACGATTTCAGGTTTGAGCTGATCAGTGTGTTTCCTTTTTATTCCAGCTCAAAGTGGATGAGTTTGAGTCTCATGTCAACGAAGTGAAAGACCCCTTCCCTCCTGCAGACTTCCCAGGTATGCAACCTGTCTAAAACCTGCAGGCCTACATTACACAAAATGTAAATATTTCTTTAAAAAAGAAAGGGTTGGTAAATTTCAAACCAAATAATGAAACTGTACATGATGTAATAAATATGAAAACATATTTTGTAAGTAAAACACCCCTAAACCTCTTACATTCTACATGTCTCTGTCTTTCACATGTTCTATGAAGTTTTAATGGGAGTTCAGTCAATGCACTTAGGTCTTAGGGTTCATGTGCAGAGTACTGATCTCATTGCTGGCACATATCCTCTCCTGGTATTGGTAGTGTTAAGTATAGAATCCCCTAATTATTATTAGCCAGGACAATTTATAGTTCAGGTTTCAAGTTTGACTATTTCCACCATCTCTGACTACAACCTTATAAAGCTTGTGAAAGCTCACAAGTTTTTGTTTTGTTTTTGATTTGATTTTCCAAATGAAAATCTGGGAGAGCTGCATGTTCTAATCCCTCATTACTTCTACCTGTGCTTTTAGACAGCTGTATTTGAATTTCAATTGCTGTATTTCAATCACAAAACTGCTAACAAGCCCCTCACCGCCCTGTTAGGTGACGATGAGGAGGAGGAGCCAGACATCCCCATCAGCCCTCGCCCCCGGCCAATGGCTGACCTCCAGCTGAAGGAGAAGGCGGTGCCCATGCCCGAGGCAAGCTCCTTTTTCATCTTTGGACCACAGAACAAGTGAGATCAACAAGAGTTGAAGAAGTTGGATAAATGGTCATTGAGCAGTTGTCATTTTGAAAAATATTAATTAGAACAATGGTCATTTATTTGTTATATTTTTGAACAATATGAATGAATTGAGCTGTCTTTACTGAGTTAGGATAATCTGATATCCAATAACGAAATCTTCAATGTGTTTGTCTGTGTGTGTTTGTGTGTGTGCATCCTTGCGTGTGTGTTCGTGTGCGTGTGCGTGGCCAAGGTTCCGTAAGCTGTGCCACAAGATCATCAACGCCACGCCCTTCACAAACTTCATCCTCCTCTTCATCCTCCTCAGTAGTATCTCTCTAGCAGCTGAGGACCCTATTGACCCCAGGTCCTTCAGGAACAAGGTCCAAGCTCTCTCTCACACACACACACACATACACAAACACACACACAAACACACAGGGTCACAATATTAATACGAACCATTTCAATTCTGTGCAGGTCTTGGCTTCTGCAGACATCGTCTTTACCACTGTGTTCACCATTGAGATTGTGCTCAAGGTAAAATGTCCTAGAAGCACTTGGTCGTTGTTTCATTGAAGCTGGTGTCAGTTGTAGCAGACATGCATGTTTTTGTCCACGTCTAACTCTCCCCGTCTGCCCCCCAGATGACAGTGTACGGAGCCTTCCTGCACCAGGGCTCATTCTGCCGCAACTCTTTCAACATTCTGGACCTGCTTGTGGTGGGCGTGTCTCTGCTCTCCATGGGAATGGAGTGAGTTGATTGGATAGCGATGGCCACACAGTTCTAATCTGATTCCATTAGAATCAGTTCTTCTTTTTCATCCTGCCCATGGGTCGTTTTCTTTGTTCAACACTAGTGACTAGGAACATTTCCACAAATATGTCTAACTTTGGATGTTGTTGTCGGTTCTGTGTAGGTCCAGTGCCATCTCTGTGGTGAAGATTCTCAGGGTCCTGAGAGTGTTGAGGCCTCTGAGAGCCATAAACAGGGCCAAGGGGCTAAAGGTACACACACACACACACACACACACAGGGCCAAGGGGCTAAAGGTACACACACACACAGGGCTAAAGGTAGACACACAAACATAAACAGGGCCAAGGGGCTAAAGGTACACACACACACACACACACATAAACAGGGCCAAGGGGCTAAAGGTACACACACACACAGGGCTAAAGGTAGACACACACACATAAACAGGGCCAAGGGGCTAAAGGTACACACACACAGGGCCAAGGGGCTAAAGGTACACACACACACACACACACACACACACATAAACAGGGCCAAGGGGCTAAAGGTACACACACACACACACACACAGGGCCGAGGGGCTAAAGGTACACACACACACACACACACAGGGCCAAGGGGCTAAAGGTACACACACACACACGGGGCCAAGGGGCTAAATGTACACACACACACACACACACATAAAGAGGGCCAAGGGGCTAAAGGTACACACACACACACACACACACACACATAAACAGGGCCAAGGGGCTAAAGGTACACACACACACACATACACAGGGCCAAGGGGCTCAAGGTACACACACACTTCTGCATACACACACATGCAATCACACAGACAGACGTATTGTACCCAGAAACAGTGTGTCGTACTGCTGTACTGAGTAACTGTACCTGTTTTGTTTGACAGCACGTGGTCCAGTGCATGTTTGTGGCCATTAAGACCATCGGCAACATCGTGTTAGTGACCATGCTGCTGGACTTCATGTTTGCCTGTATAGGAGTACAGCTCTTCAAGGTGACATTTTGTCAAATGACTCATGCAACGTCTTTTTAAATGTTAGAGTTTTGGTGTTTTTAATAGTCATGGAGCGGCTTTGAATCCTTTGGCTTTAAAGAATCCTTTATCTGCTTCATTTCCAGGGCAGATTCTTCAGTTGCACAGACCCCTCCAAGTTGACCCCCGACCAGTGTCAGTACGTACTTTCTCAGCATATCTAATTTTGCAATTTCTGAGGAACTCATTTCTGTTCACCTGCCAAACTGTTACACATTATGAAATAAAGTAATTTCATATTAATATTAACAACAGTAAATAGTCACTATCCATAATCATAAATCCTGATACTAATCTAATCACCTATCTCTTGTTCTTTCAGAGGCCTATTCATGAAGACCATGGAGAACTCCCTCCATGACAAACAGCTGGCTCCCAGGGAGTGGATCAACAGCGACTTCAACTTTGACAACGTGCTCAACGGCATGTTGGCCCTGTTCACCGTCTCCACGTTCGAGGGCTGGCCTCAGTAAGCAGACTCAGACCACACTGGAATACCAAGAGGGACACTCAGTTGCATGATGTTCATCTTTCTTCCATTCCATGATGTTCTTTCAAGTCCATTATACATGTCTTCCTGTGTTAGAATTGCACATCTTGAAAAAGTCGATAAAGTACCAATGAACTGTTGTGTATATCGAACATCTTTCTCCCTCTCTGCCTCCCCCCTCCCCTCTTCCTCTTTCAGGCTGCTGTACAGAGCGATCGATTCGAGTGGGGAGGACATGGGCCCAGTGTACAACAAACGCGTGGACATCTCCATCTTCTTCATCATCTACATCATCCTCATCGCCTTCTTCATGATGAACATCTTCGTGGGCTTCGTCATCGTCACCTTCCAGGAGCAGGGAGAGCAGGAGTACAAGAACTGTGAGCTGGACAAGAACCAGGTAGAGAGAGGCTGCTGGACTCCCCTGGGCTTGCTTTGACACGCAGGGTTATGTGTACCAAGTCCTTAATAGAGCTTCTACGTTTTAGAAGGCCTAATTCCTAAATGAGATACTTATGATTAGATACATTATTATTGGCACAGTAGACCCTTGACAGATATTATCTTGAAGAAATCACATATCTTCTTGCAATATACTATAATTTGTTTGGTGTCATTGTTCAATTATACTCACAATATGCATGATTTGTGTGTCATTTTGGACGAAGTGTAAACGAATACAACGTGAATATGTATACCTGAATGCGTGTGTGTAGTGCTGTGTTCTATAACAGACTGTGAGTCCGTGCCTGTTCCTCGTCTCCAGCGCCAGTGTGTCCAGTACGCCCTCAAGGCCGGCCCCCTCAGGTGCTACATCCCTAAGAACCCTAACCAGTACCGGGTGTGGTACATCGTCACTTCCTGCTACTTTGAGTACCTCATGTTCTTCCTGATCATGCTCAACACCTTGTGTCTGGGCATGCAGGTACGCGACATGACGCTGCACCATTTTGAAATCTGTTTCACTCCCTCAACACAAACTATTCACGACATGATGTCGAATATTCAATGATAAAGGTTTCCCTTTCCACATCGTTGACGTATTTGCAGTATGTCGTCGAAGGTTTTCTTCAAACCGTTGGTTTGTGTGTCTCCTGTCTAGCATTGTAACCAGTCGGACCACGTCACCAAGCTGTCGGACACTCTAAACGTGATCTTCACGGTGCTCTTCACCGTGGAGATGGTCCTGAAGCTCATGGCCTTCAAGGCTCGGGTACGTCCTGGACCGTGGGCTGGCAGGAGGGAAAACAGTTCCTGCTTAATCTAGATGCAGGCATCATCAATCCAAATGAGCACTTAACTATGAACTACTGATAACTATTAGCTATGTGTGAAGTATGACTATTTCATCAGGTGTTAAAACACGTTTTCTTTTTGCGTTCTCGGTCGTGTTGTTGCAGGGCTACTTCGGAGACCCGTGGAACGTGTTCGACTTCCTCATCGTCATAGGTAGCGTGGTGGACGTCATACTGAGCGAGGTCGATGTGAGTATGACACAGCCACATTGTGGACTCCCATCAGGAGACACACACTTCCAAACTTGTGTGTGTGTGCTTAACGGAACTTTTCCAAGGAACCCCCAAGAACAGTTAGAGGGCTGTTTTCATCCACTGTGTTGTAGGTCTGTATGTTTGAAATCGACAAGGATGTTTTTTAGCAGGTGTTGTACCCACTTATAGTCAAAAGGGTTCACTCATTTGGATGTGATTTACAATCCTTGTCATCGGACTGTGTTTATCCAACACCCTGTCCTAGAACCACACGGTGGGCCCAGGACAGGCTTGGGTCAGATCTAGTGAACAGGATATGGTCAGTACCACTGCTAAATTAGGAACACCCCCCCCCCACCAAACACTCGCTGTGTGACCATCTCCAACCTCCCTCACCATTTGGAATGCCAAAGTCATGTAACTCCAAAAACCACCATTGAAATCAAGCACCTGTCCTTTTGAGAGATGAACTGAGCATTTTGCATCAGTAACACCTTTGATGTTGAGTGGTGTTTTGTGTCACGGTTTTGTGTGTTTCGTTTTATGGACTCTGGTTGAGGCAATGTCGCACAAATGTCTTTTGACGCTGGTTATATGGTTCATGTTCACAGAGCGGTTTGATTGCAGCCCTCAGTACTTACAGTACCTTGAAGCACTGTTGTAATCACTGTTGTCATCACCCGTATGCAATTTATGTGACACATTCACATTTTCAACATCCGCAATCACACAAAATCGCACCTTTGTCACCACACAGCACTTTCATCTGCTTTCCATTCACCTGTCTAACACTCCACCCGTTCTCTCTCTCCTTCTTGTGTCCTCCTTTTTCTCCCTCTTCCCCTTTTATTCTTCCTCCCTCCATCTTCCCTTTCCTTTTTTTCGTTTTACTCTCTCCCCCTCTCTCTCTCTCTCTCTCTCTCTCTCTCTCTTCTCATGTTTCCCTAGAATGCCCTGGCTGCCAGTGGAGGACTGTACTGTCTCCATGGCTGTGCTGTAAATATCTGCATGGGCCTTGTCGTGTGAGCACCTCCTCTCTGTTTCACTGGCTACAGTAACCCGACTGTACTGCCTGTCCCCAGCTAGCGAGCTAGTTAGCGCGCTACAGGAGAATTGGCGTTTGTACTGACTAGAGGCTGCTGTCATGTTAGTGGTAGCTTAACGCTTTGGTGCTTGTTGTATTAGCTAAACCAACGTTAGGTTTAACGAGTATAAGCCCAAACCAAGTGTGACTTTAAGAGTATCATTCATGTTTACCCGAACATGTGTCTAACTCTGTTAATTAATGGCATCAACAAAGGAGGCATTGGTATCTGTGTCCTAATCTTGTTTATTGTATATTTTGCATGAGCTGGAATTGTTTAAACATGCTTTTGTATGTAGGCCTATCGGTTGTGTTAAGAGTACGTAAGTTCATTAATAAGTTGGCTTTCTAAAAATGCCCACTGGGGTGACTAAGATTAAAAGGCATGTACAGCATAAAGACTCATTGACATGCTACCTCAGTGGTGCCCAAGGAACCACAACAAGTAACTGATATCATCTGTCTGCGGTGTGTCCCCATTGCAGGAGACAAACCCAATGCAGGCCATTGCTGTAAGTCAATACTTTTATCAGGATTTAGCTTTTTTTTCTTTTGACCAGTTTTGCACTTGGTACTGTTAAAAATAGTGTAGTGTTGATATACAATTCAATTGGTCAAATGAAACGACCCCTGTGCTGACATTCTGCACTGCGTGCTCGAAGGACTCAGAGAACGCCAGAGTCTCCATCACCTTCTTCCGACTGTTCCGCGTGATGCGTCTGGTGAAACTGCTCAACCGCTCAGAGGGCATCCGCAACCTGCTGTGGACCTTCATCAAGTCCTTCCAGGTCAGCGTCACACCAGCCATCCTCATCCTCAACTCTTTTATCCCCACTGTGGGTTATGTGAAGATCTGTGTGTGTTGTGTGTTTGTGTGTGTTTGTGTGTGTGTTTGTGTGTTTGTGTTGTGTGTGTTCCACAGGCCCTACCCTATGTAGCGCTCCTTATCGTCATGCTGTTCTTCATCTATGCCGTCATTGGGATGCAGGTGAGCGTCTCCCCGTGGTACTGACTGGTGATGATGCATCACACACACTGAGAATCAGACGTGTGTGTTTGTGAGCAAGCAGGCCAGAAGGCAGACTGTCTGACTGACTGATTGAACATTGAACTACATACATACATACAGGACATACATACACACATGCATACATACTTAAAGTCAGTACATGCAGAATGAAGGATCTGCTGTTTGTGACATTTGGGTTCGCCCTCCGTCAGGTGTTTGGGAAGGTCGCCTTAGTGGACGGGACGCAGATCAACCGCAACAACAACTTCCAGACATTCCCTCAAGCGGTGCTGCTCCTGTTCAGGTGAGTGGGACAGAAGGAGGAGGAACAGAGGGAGGATAGAGAGAGGGGGAGGGAGGGAATGGAAGGAATGGAAAGGGGGAGGGAGGGACTGAGTGGGGAGGGATGGGGACTGAAGGGGGGAGGGAGGAAAGAACATAGACAAAGAGAGGAGGGACAGAGGGAGGTGAAACTGAAGGAGGAGAGACAGAGGGAGGAAGGAGGAGAGACAGAGGGAGGAAGAGGAGAGACAGAGGGAGGAAGGAGGAGAGACAGAGGGAGGAAGTGGGAGACACAGAGGGAGGTGAAACTGAAGGAGGAGAGGGAGGAAGGGGGAGAGACAGAGGGGTAGGTACAGAGGGAGGTAATGATGGAACAGCTAACTCTAGTGGAAAACATCCGACTATGTTTCCCTCATCCCACCATCAAGTTTGTATATATTCTCACCCAATCAGATGTGCCACCGGGGAGGCGTGGCAGGAAGTGATGCTGGCCTCAATGTATGGGAAGAAGTGCGACCCCAAGTCGGACTTCCTGCCCGGGGAGGAGAACACCTGTGGGGCTAGCTTTGCAGTGTTTTACTTCATGAGCTTCTACATGCTCTGTGCCTTCCTGGTGAGTTCCCCTAGAGAAGGACTCGTTAGGGAAGACAAGGCACAGCTGGTGATATAGTTCTGCTGCTTTAAAAATGACAGAAGAGTTCTTACCGAAAATCAAAAAAGAACATTTTGTTGTATTTACAGAGTAGCTTCATATGACTTTGACATGTGACTGATACCTTCTTCAGATCATCAACTTATTTGTGGCTGTGATTATGGACAACTTTGACTACCTGACTCGTGATTGGTCTATCCTCGGCCCTCATCATCTGGATGAGTTCAAGAAGATCTGGGCTGAATATGACCCTGAAGCCAAGTGAGTTTCTGCCTGCCTGCCTGCCTGTCTAGAAAGCCATAGCAAACTCCTTAGATTAACTGCCATATCAGGGTGCAGGAGAGCTGTACAGTGTTTAGTTCATTTGTCTGGAGTGTTGAGTGTGTCTTTAGCATTCTTCTACAAAGCGTTCTATAATCAGTATCGTTATTCCAATTGTAAAAAATGACATCAAAGTAAATTAATTTCCATCCAATTAGAACTCCATTCAATTTGAGTTCTATTTCATTCGACCTGCAGGGGGCGTATTAAACATCTGGACGTGGTGACTCTGCTACGAAGGATCCAGCCGCCGCTGGGCTTCGGGAAGTTCTGTCCTCACCGCGCCGCCTGTAAGAGGCTGATCTCCATGAACATGCCCCTGAACAGCGACGGAACGGTCACCTTCAACGCCACCCTGTTCGCGCTGGTCAGAACTGCTCTCAAAATCAAGACTGAAGGTACTGCTTTCTGAAAACTGGACACACACGCACACCTGAGTTTTCACTTGATATGATGAGGTTGAATATCATTTTTCCCCTTCTTGTCTTCGTCAGGTAACTTTGAGCAGGCCAACGAGGAGCTGAGAGCCATCATAAAGAAGATCTGGAAACGCACCAGTATGAAACTGCTAGACCAAGTCATACCGCCCATCGGAGGTAAACACCACAACATGTGAACGGGAACTGTTCATGCAGCTGTTCTGTACCTGAACCAAAACACATGAAACTGTTTCATCCATGACATCATGTGGTGTTCCGTCCCCAGATGATGAGGTCACGGTGGGAAAGTTCTACGCCACCTTCCTGATCCAGGACCACTTCCGGAAGTTCATGAAGCGTCAGGAGGAATACTATGGTTACCGTCCGACCAAGAAGAGCTCCACAGAGGTCCAGGTCAGACCCTGCAGGAGAACATCACTCTGTCTTCAGCCCCCCTCCTCCATCTTCATCACTCTGTCTTCAGCCCCCTACTCCATCTGCATCCCTCCATCTCTGTCTTCAGCCCCCTACCTCCATCTTCATCACTCTGTCTTTAGCTCTCTACCTCCATCTTCATCCCTCTATCTTCAGCTCTCTACCTCCATCTCATCACTCTGTCTTCAGCCCCCTACCTCCATCTGCATCCCTCCATCTCTGTCTTCAGCCCCCTACCTCCATCTTCATCACTCTGTCTTTAGCTCTCTACCTCCATCTTCATCCCTCTATCTCAGCTCTCTACCTCCATCTTCATCACTCTGTCTTCAGCCCCCTACCTCCATCTGCATCAATCAAATTTCCTTTAATGGTTTTTTAGTTTTCCATCCTTCCTTGTCTTTTCTCTCAACGACAACCCGATGCATTTGTACTCCACCTCTCTCTCTCTCTCTCTCTCTCTCTCTCTCTCTCTGTGTGTGTGTGAGCAGGCCGGTCTGAGGAGCATCGAGGAGGAGGCAGCGACGGAGATCCACAGAGCCATCTCAGGAGACCTGCTGAACGAGGAGGAGCTGGAGCGAGCCATGAACGAGGCTGCCGAGGGGGCCATCTACAGGGTGAGCTCCAGCGGGGCCGCGGCTCAGAGCGCGGGGGCGTCCTGTGGAAGTTTCAATCCATAGACCCAGTCTCTGCACGGTGAAGAACGATGATAACCCCAGTGTACCGTCCTTGTCTGTCCAGCGTAACGGCGGTCTGTTCGGGAACCAAGTGGACCCGTTCTCCTCGGAGCCCAGCAGCCCCTCGGCCACCCAGTCGACCAGCCATCGGCCGATGCAGTTCTCCGAGAGTCGCAGCGAAGATGTCGAGTCACCGCCCGGCTCCGCCTTCATGTCCGGCCAGGCGTTCTTCCCTGCGACGCCGCGCGGAACGCAGAACAACAGCAACAACAATGCGTGAGTATGGCGCAAAACACTGTAACCAGCCTAAACGTACAGAATCACTGTGGGAGTGACACGATGTGATAGTGCAGCGAATCTTCTGAATCCTCTTATGGAGGACACAGTGATGTACTAGCATGGCGACGTTTACTGCATGTGCTGTACATATAAACATGGCTTTGATGCTGTCTGACGAATGGTGTCGTTTGTTTCAGTTATGTATACGGGAGAGAGGGAAGACCCCAGACCTCGTCTTTCAGAGAAGATCCAGAACCTGGTCAGTTTACCAGCCTAACTCCACACCGCTCTGTACAATGCATAGTTCAATGATCTCAGTGTTGTCTTGATCCATGTCTGGAGCCCCGTTACTTACCACATTTCTTCCCTCTTTATCTAACATAGATACCAATCCCGCAGCAGCCGACTGGCTCATCCAGGAGGTCAGTGTTGCAGCCGTCCACGTCCCCATCCAGACGTCTGTCTGGGGCGGGGGCGGGGGGGGTTTAAGTGATGACTTTATTTTAATTCCAAAAGTGTAATCAGGCATGAGTGCATATGGTTTAATTTGTTCCTGTCAGGCCTTGACGGTGGGGGGTCTGGACTCCCTCGCCAAGGACCCCACATTCGTGTCGGTGGCCAAACAGGAAATGGCGGAGGCCATGCACATGCCGCTAGCTCACATGGAGGACGTGGCCCAGGGCATCCTCAACGGACGCAGTGGCCGAGTCACCGCCCCTAAGAGGAAGAGGCGCCCGATCCCCACCCCTCCCTCGGCCCCTGCCAGTACGGAACAGGACAGAGCACACGCCGACACGTCCGTCTAGAATGCCTGTCGACCAATTGGCCGTTGTCAGCGGATCATGTGACTTGACATTTGAGGAGGCTGTGTAGGTGTGACCTCACAGCATCATCAAGCCGCGTGTGTTGCGCTGGAGATGGAATAAACAGACTAACCAGGTTAAGGGTCTAGCTAACTGATTATCTCAGGGTAATCTAACTGACAAGGATAGATGATATTTTGTTCATCCTCACAGCATCTCAGGCGCCCCGGCTGATTTCAACAAATAAAACTTTTACTTACGTGAAAGTACCACCGACTGGCAAACGTTTCTTTTCATGTTTGTTAAAACATGGTGATCCATTTCATAGAGTGGTTGAACAACCAGGACGTCTGTTGAGTGTTTAGCTGAAGTTTCAGCGAGATGAAAGCAGACACATCCAGAAAATTTTCATAGAGGTGGTCCGATGGCTCCAGTACGTATTTTGGGGTGGCACACACAACTAGTTAACAGTAGCATAGCACAAGACACAGTTAACATAACTATGTTAAGAAATCACATAAGAGCCTTTGCAATCAATTGTAATTTTCCACATTCATACATTCTATTTGACACCTATTTATAACATTTGCAACAATAGGTTTGCTCACTTGTAGAGTTTGATTTGGTGGGTCTAGTAAATAATTATGAATCATGTTGCTGCCCAATCAGCAACATTATTGTGAGGCGAGTCCCACAACCTTCTAGAACACAATATAATTCAAAAACTGTCTACTGAGTTTATGCATCAACCACTCTCTCCCTCAAATACCTGGGACTAAGGTAACTAATATAAACTGAGGCAATGTATGTAAAAGAGAAGGGTTTACCAATCTCTGTTTTATTATACGCTTGTCTTTTCTTCGACAACACAGTTTTGTGTGCTGCCTACCCTTCAGAGGGTGTAGGCACATTCATTTTTAAAGAAAGTTTTTTTCTGTGTTGGACATGGTACTTTTTAATTTACGAGAATTTTGTTAACAATAAAATAAACTTCAGTATATCGACTGTACAGTACTTTGTGTATTTTTTATTTTACATTTTTAAATGTAGTATAGTATATTCGAGTATATTTATTTAATAAATATGTGTCGGTAGTATTGACTCAATTCAGTTGTGTAAAATACCAATTTGAATATTTTGAAGGGACTTTTATGGGGAGTCAATAGTTATCAGTATTGCCAGTGTCTGAAGATTGATATTGATATTGTTGAAAAAATTATGTGGTGGATTTAGTCAAAATTTCACTGGAAAAACATTGGGTGTGTTCATAACTGCATGAACTTGATGTTTCTTGTGCCTCAATGCTTTCACTGAAGCAGGTCTGAAGGTGCTCTGTCTCCCTCTGGTGGCCGTACGTTGTAGTAGTCTGTTATGGTTTACTTACTCTCTGTGTTACAGCAGGACATGGACCTAACCTCTATCATACTTGATCAGTATTACAGTATGTTACACTTAATATCACCATTTTTGTGAGAAGTGACAAACCAAAAGAAATGATCAAAAACATTCGTCAAAAACAACCGTCTTGTGTAAACGGACTTTTGACTTTTTAAGTGTTCTGAAATCCATCATTTGAGACACATTTTTATGAAATATGTTTCACACTACTACTATTTCATGATAAGGTTGCTATATATCCTATACCAAATAGAAAAGTCTGCATGGCTAGCAAGCAAGCTGATTACAACAGTGGAATGTTACCTAGTTTCAAACCACGTCATTTTCTGTAGCAGGTTAGATGTCTACCAACTATATGCTTACACAGCTGTTGTGTTGGTCAGTGTTGAATTGCTGCCTCTGGTATATTGACAAAATAAATTTGAGCATGTTTGTTTCAGTTTTGAAATGGAAAATATCTGTCTTTTCTTGAATTGCTGATGTGGCTGTCTGTCACCAGAGATGCACCTCATCTCTCTAGACTAGGAGCACCATTTCAAACCCCTATACCGAGACCTTTGAGTGTAATGCACGTTCATGCATGCATACATGCATGCTTTCATGCATGCATACATGCGTCATCTGGATGGGGGACAGTCATATCAGTGCTTAGCACACGTAGTTGCTATGAACGGTGCTGTAGCAAAAAAAATATTCTAGAAAACACAGGAATTGTACTGGTGTGATATTATGTATTGATTGTCTGATACGTTTCAACACTAAACATAAGGTTGTTGTACTTGTGCCCAAGTGAAGGCTTCTGGCTAAATGACCGACTGTGACACCTTAGTTTTGACACATTATTTTAAAAAACACACACAAATGTGAAAAGGCAGGGAATGACATGGGCCCGGGCTGGAATCATCGTCCCCCAAGTTGCATGAATTTTATTGTAAAGTTGAATGCATTTCCTTTTTAGACCTACAGTATTTAATGCCTTGTGAGTGAATACTTTCACCAACTGTACAACAGAGGGCGCCAATGCTAATCAAACTGCTAACAAGGACTGTTAACAACTACTGTTCCA
Organism: Mallotus villosus; assembly: GCA_903064625.1. NCBI lineage: Eukaryota > Metazoa > Chordata > Actinopteri > Osmeriformes > Salangidae > Mallotus > Mallotus villosus. The sequence continues at coordinate 24,251 of CAEFZP010000070.1, forward strand.
ACTTGACTTAATATCAGATTTTTTGCAACCATGAATGACTTGCAACAAAAGATTGTATTTTGGTTCATGTATTTCATTTAACTGAATCAGTTGACAATTTGACAATAACAAAAGTAAGAATAAATGGTATTGGTTGATAGGACCTTGATAGTGAACTTGTGTGTTTGTGTATCAGTGAGACAGCAAAGAAACAAGAGGGGATCCAAACGGAACTGCTTCCTGTTTTTTCTACTTCCTGTGTTTCTGCTTCCTGTGTTTCTGCTTCCTGTGTTTCTGCTTCCTGTGTTTCTGCTTCCTGTGTTCCTGCTTCCTGTGTTTCTGACATTGACTTTACCAGACTTTGCTGGTCGATATCCACTGTGGAAATGGACAGCGTAGCAGGATTCACTTAGAGCAGGCCACAGAGTGCTACATCAGTGAAAACTGAGAAGACCCGAGTCCCACATCTCCCCCACAAGCACCCCCCACCCCCACCCCCCCACCCCCACCCCCAACCTTTGACTGCAGGCTCTGCTTAGATTGCTCCCGCCCTCGACAACAGAGCATCTTGATTAATTAAAGACAACATCTTGTCGAGGGAAAACCTTTCCCTTTTCTTATTCCAACAATCAATCCCAGTAACCAGAACACTGGGACTCATGTAAGCCCCTTCTGTTAAGGAAATAAAACATCCTCTTCATCTTGATTAATGCTTTATTTTGTTTTACAGTCAAATAAATGTGACAGGCACTAATGTTCCTTTAGGAAGAAGGGACTCACTGATTTGCTGTTACTGTTAGCTGGTGGGAGATTGATACAAAGTAAGAGCTGGCAGTAGGACTTGTCTGTAGACAGTGTTGCTTTTAGACTTGTGCCTTCATGCACAGGTAACGTGTGTCTGTTTTGTTCCGACACCTCACAGAAATCCAGATCCTCCTTATAAAGGTGGGCCACGAACCTTCTCTGGTATTTCATGGTAGACTCCTTGAGGGGGACTTAATCTTACATTTCTTCTTCAGAATCTCAGGGGGATTGTAGTGACAGGTGACAGTTAAGAGCAGACCCAGTTTACTATTATTGGCATGTCATGTTTATCAGTGGTCATTGGTAAAGAGATGTGGATTCCTGATCCTGAACACTTTATGGATCCTAATTGTGCTTGTGTCTTACAGGCACACTTTGCCACTGCTGTTTTGCCTTTAGTGTAGTTGAACTGCAAACTACGTATGTAAACAAACTTGCAACCATTTTCAACCAATGTTTCTCATAGTTTATTTTTTTACTTAAAGAGGTTACGTTTTGTTATTTCCTTGAGTCCATGGTCCTTGGTGATGTAGTAAACATCCCATAATACTAGTGCTTACGTTGACTACTTAAAAATTACTTATTGTGTGAAGAAGTCTACATGTCAGTGACATTTTCTTTCGAAATGTCAAATGAATGACATGACATTTAAAACATGTTCCTGTGCATTTTATTAATGAATAAAACAAAATCTACTCAGTTAACTTTGTGTGTAGGTTTTTCTTTTTGACTTGTTTGCTGTTTGCTGCAGATGATGTAGGCCAATTTCATGTAACCAAAGAGTGTCAACGGCTTTACAGCTGCCCCTCCCTCAAACGGACCGCCGACTCTGTCACTCTTCAACAGCCACCACCTCATGCTGTACCTGCTGGGAGTCCCTGTTCGAGTACATCACCAGCCTCGCCACTGGAAGGTTGGCAGCAGCCAGGTGTCATCTCTCTCCACTCAAAAGTCACAACGCAGCACCCCCAAAGGCTCAAAATAGCCGCTTCATCCATAATGCACCACAACCAGTGCTGCCCCACTGAAGCTCCCTCGGAGGGACAGACTGACAGACATCTGCACTCGATGCTTGGGTGCAGTTCATGTGGCTTCCCTCCCCAGCCCGGGACTCAGCCACTGCTTTTTTTTCCACACAAAACAGCGTGGAGTTTAGCTTTCAAGTCTTAATTCATGTTTTATTCACACCCACTGCTCATTTTGAATTCGAATTGATGCCCCGTTCTCTTTTCTCTTTCCCTGACTGTTTCCTGCAACCTTGTCAATGAATTATGAATGTGAGCGGTCGAGTTTTAGTACATCTTCTTGCCATAATTGCGCGACCTAAACTTTATAAGATACCCAACGTGGGGTGGGGTTAGTCACTCGTCGAAGCCACTTGAACATGGGCAGAAAGGCAGTTTGTCCGTGCCTACGTTCTGCTCAGGTGGAGTGTTGAGTTGAGGAGTGGTTGACCGTTCATGTTCTGAGGTGGAGTTTACTCCACACACACGAGCATGCACGAGAACGCTGGAGTGGAGCTGTCCGTGCACGCTCAGCCGTGAAGACCGCAGCACACACACACAGAGAGCACAGGGGAACCTCAGCATGTCTGACGGACAGACACGCTCCCAGGGCACCTCGCCAAAACTCTCTTCCAGACAAAGTTTGGGGTTGTTCTGACATGTTGAAGCCTGTGGTGGCGGGGTCAAAGGGCATGACCGGACTGTCAAGTGGTCGAGGGGTAGTGGTGTTTATTCTGGGCTGGAGATGTTTTCGTGCACGCTGAACATGTTGCAAGAGATGGGTTGAACCGATGCATGGGACTGATTGGCACTGTTGGAGTGGTTCTAATGCCCCTCCTTTTCCTGTGTAGAAACAGGATTTGGTGTCTTCTTGCACAGCTGTTCCATTTGACTTGGCTTCAAGTATTTTGAGGGACCTTTCTACGGTCTGGTGCCTGTAGTTATCCCTTTTCTTCCTGCATAATTGTATTCAGCAAATACAAAAAAAGCATTTTTCAGAATCACCAACTGTCTCTGAAGGAGGGGATCCCTCACTGAATTCATCCTCCTAAGGTTTCTTTGAAATTGTCCTTGTATTTTTAGAGGGTCTTAGGTTGGTGTATGTGCAGTTCCATGGGTATCTGTGAAGCCTTGCTTGTAAAAAAAAGTAATAATTTAATCATTATTACTAATAATAATTATATTCTTAATAGTTACTGTAATCGGTATTCTCTCCCATTCCTGTTTCATCATGGTTGTTTCGTCATGATTGTTAGTGTGTTTGTACTTTAGTGAATGAATCAGTGGGCATCCTGTGTCGACTGTCAGGTATTGTCAGAATGGTGTGTGCTTATGAAGCTGTTGTAACTGTTGTTTAAACGAAATAACATTTACATTTTTGGGGGGTGACATTGTACTCTTTCTAAGTCCTTTGTAAATAGCTTGTGTCATTATGAATACACACCTGGTGTCATTATGAATACACACCTGGTGTCATTATGAATACACACCTGGTGTCATTATGAATACACACCTGGTGTCATTATGAATACACACCTGGTGTCATTATGAATACACACCTGGTGTCATTATGAATACACACCTGGTGTCATTATGAATACACACCTTGTGTCATTATGAATACACACCTGGTGTCATTATGAATACACACCTGGTGTCATTATGAATACACACCTGGTGTCATTATGAATACACACCTTGTGTCATTATGAATACACACCTGTGTCATTATGAATACACACCTGGGGTTCTGTTCAAAAGACTTGGAATAGGGGTGACGTTTGCCTCACTTGGCAGGTGACAGTTGCAGAAGACTATAATATATATTCCTGAGAGCAAGTCGATCTTAGGTCTTCTGAATCTGTCCCCACCAAAGACTCGGGTGAATAGGACTAATCTTCCAGTTACATTGTATTGTGAGCCTTTGTTCAAATGCAGACAGAAAGACAATCAAGATAAATACACGTTTCTTACACGACATTTAAGTGACGGATCATATCAGCATCGAGGCAGTCTAAAGACCAGTCAGATGTTGGTATGTTATCAGTTGTGCCAGTACCACAGTGTTATGATTGCTGCTCAAGATCTGTAATGAGGTCCATTCTGCATGTCTCAGTTGCAGTCTGTGGCGAGAGGTGACAAAGAAAGAACTGTAGAGTCTGAGGCATAAAGGAGGCGAGAGAGAGAGAGAGAGAGAGAGAGAGAGAGAGAGAGAGAGAGCAAAGGAGAAGAGAGAGAGAGACAGCGCAGAATGGAGCCACAGAACAGCGGAGCCCTTCTGACGTGGCAAAGGGTTGAGTACGAGAGAGAGAGAGCGCGCGAGAGAGAGAGCGAGGGAGAGAGAGAGCGAGGGAGAGAGAGAGCGAGGGAGGGGTTAGGGAGAGAGAGAGATAGACTGCTTGCAAGCACGCTACAGTACACCTCACTGCTACCCGGGAGAGGGAGAACACCATGACTGACTAGCAGAACGAGCGAGCGCGAGAGAGAGAGAGCACTCTCTCCTACCTCCAACTGAGTAAGTAGCATCTCTGTCTCATCTACCTCGCACCCCGATATGCTGATTCTGCAAAGTGCAGCTGTATCCATCTGTCTCTTGATATCTACAATCTTGAGGTCTACGGGTCTCGGATGGGGGAAAAAATGTGTGTTTCTTATAATGGGCGGAATTTGACCAAGTTCTTCTCATTCCTTCTTGAAAACTCATCACGGAGGAAATGTCATTAGCCCTTATGTGTGTAGAAGGTGTGATCATGAGGCACAACGAAACAGGGTTATTTGAGATAGGACAGTGAGTTGGAGGACTGTCTCAAGCTTCCCGCTGCTCCTTCGCAGTGAGGGTGGATGTCGGGGTGTAAATCTCTTGCGGAATGAGGATTTTTCTCGGCTGTTGTGAGCCGGTCGGTGGAGAAGAGGAGGGACGGAGGGGCCGTGGGCTTCTTCCTCGCAGGCGTCCAGGCTCTCCCCCGAGCGGGGGGGAAGGAGTGCATCTGGGACCGCCGGGCTTCCTGTGCGGGGTCAATTAAATACTGCATGAGACAGAGCACTAAAAGCCTGTCCCGAGAGGAGCGGAGTGCTTCGTGCGTGTGTGTGTGTGTTTGTGCATGCGTATGTGTGTGTGTGCGTGTTTGTGCATGCGTGTGTGTGTGTGTGTGTGTTGGTGCATGCGTGTGTGTTGTTAGTGCATCAGTGTGCAATGCTTTGATTAAATTTGATGAACCAGCAGAGTTGCAAAAGGTGAAGACACAGGCCTTTTCTGACTTTCTTTTTGGACTTTCTGAACTAGTGACACGGGTGCACCAATTGTGTGCTGTAGGAGTGTTTTGTGTGGTGAATTATGGGCTGCAGAACATTGCATTACAAGCGTATCATTTAATAGTCATCATTAAGCTTTGAATGATGACTGACAGATTAAGACCCACATCAAGAACAGAATATGTGGGAAGATTTTCTGATATACCAATTCAGGAATAATACAAAAAGATGAAGAACCTTTCAGTAAATGTACAGAATGGAATTCTGCTATATGGTAATCTGTGAAATGAAGCCATTTGTATTTTATTTTCATACCACACATTGCTTGATAAGCAGACATGCCCCATAGCTAACTCAACCCAACCACAAGTGAAGATAACCAAAGCTAACTTCATCAACCAGGAACAAGAATGTCACTAAGACCTGGCAGTATGGAGGCTTAAGCAGCGTGGAGCTTGAACAGTGTGCAGTACGTTCCTGGTGTTATATGGGTTTAAGCTTCGCTCCTCGCTTTACTTTGAAGCAGTTTGGTGGAGTCAGAATGAAGGATCCCTAGGGGGCTGAGAGGCCTAAGTATGCACGGCGAGCGAGGCCAAGTCGACAGCCGCAATGAAAGATGGAGATCCCTGGCCGCTCTCTCTCTCTCTCTTCTCTTTCTCTCTCTCTCTCTCTCTCTCTCTCTATCTCTCTCTCTCTCTCTCTCTCTCTTCTCTCTCTCTCTCTTTCTCTCTCTGTCTGTCTCTCTCTCTCTCTCTCTCTCTCTCTCTCTCTCTCTCTCTCTCTTTCTCTCTCTGTCTGTCTCTCTCTCTGTCTGTCTCTCTCTCTCTCTCTTTCTCCACCCTATTCTCCCTCACACTCTAGCGCCTCTGTCAGTGTCTCTCTGCCCGCCCCCTACTGTGATTCATATCGTTGCACTGCCCTCATTGCATCAGCGGCGTCTTCACCATATTGCGAGAACGCGCCACCTATTTTTAAACAGCGGGCACAGGCACATTATAAACAACTCTTCTTCTTCTTCTTCTTCTGGTGTCCTTGGTGCGGATGCAGGTCCTCAGCCAAGAGATGGGGGGGGTGCGTTCTTTGTTGCTGTGCTACGTGGGTAAAACACGGAAGTGTCTATTTTGGGATGCTAGATGGTGGGTAAGCTACATGGGGAGGTGGGGACTTTTGTTTGGGGGAAGGGAGTTAAGGGGAGGATAGAGGGCTCAGGACAGTATCAATCTGTACGTTTCTTCTATTGATTCACTCTGGTTGGCCATCTCAGATTGCATTGTCTGGGGACAGTGATGATACAGTAGGTGGCCATAGACCAGCGTTTGGTTGGATATGCCATGCACAGGAAGTGACAGTGATACAGGAAGGCTGAAGGTGTCCTCTCCTGGTCCTGACACAGACTCCTGAACACACCCAGAGGAGAGTGATGAGGTCCAACCTCCTACACCCCAACATTCGAACCTCCTACACCCTAGCTATGTTGCTCTCGTAGATACGTGAGATTTATATGGGATGTGAGGGAATGATAAAGGTCTCTGATTCGACGAATAGTCTGTTGAAATAAGAAACAATGTCATTGGTTAGGGCGCAAAATGTTGCACCCCGGGATTCAACTTTGTATCCGCCAATGAGAAGCTGTCATTGCTCAAATGTGTCCCCTTAACAGTACCTTCAGAGATCAACCAACTCACTTTTGTCTGCTCCAGTTTAGCCAGCTGAATAAACTGTTGTCATTGGCTAGCTAACTCAATCTGGAGGATATCGCAGAGGTATGACTCCGAAAGAATCACTTACACTGACCGGTAATATGCCACTCATCCCCTCCATCCTTATCAGTTTACAGTACATTAGGATCAGCAACACAAAGGCATCTTGACGGGTTAGCAACCGTAACTAAGGCGGGCGGAGCATTCTCAAAAGCGAAATCTGAAGCAACTGCATTTCGTTTTCCATGTTCAAAACCAGCTGGCTCTCACTGCAGGGAATAAAGCGATACTCAGTGAACTCTGACAGGCCTTCCTCTAGGAATCTATCCCACCCCACTGCCACCTCCACAGCCCCTAGGTCTGTCAGGACCTGGTACACAGGCACAGCCCCTAGGTCTGTCAGGACCTGGTACACAGGCACAGCCCCTAGGTCTGTCAGGACCTGGTACACAGGCACAGCCCCTAGGTCTGTCAGGACCTGGTACACAGGCACAGCCCCTAGGTCTGTCAGGACCTGGTACACAGGCACAGCCCCTAGGTCTGTCAGGACCTGGTACACAGGCACAGCCCCAGACGAGGGAGCAGAGAGGAGAGGAGGATGAAGGAAGGCTATATATAGACTCAAGTTCCAGCAGCAGCAACAACAACCCCCCCAAAAAAACATTCAGCTTTTCGATCTCCAGTCCCAGGGCTGAGATATAGGGACATTCTCTCTCTCTCTCGCTCGTTCTTTACTGTCCCTCCTCTCGCCCCTGCACCGCCCCCGTTCTGTTTCCCCCCTGACTCTCTCCATCTCTCTCCCCTTCTTTCTTCCTTTTTATTTCCCTCTCTCGTCGTTTCACTCCCACTGTTTGGAGAAGACTGCGACACACTAGCTCTTCTGGCACCACGGCTAATGATCCGAATCCTCCATCTTTCTGTTCTGACAAACCGGCTTTGGAGGGAGCTCGCCGTTTTTGTGTCCTGTGCGTGTACATCTGTGTGCATGCATGCATGCATGCGTGTGACCGTGTATCCCCGCGTGTTTGCGTGTCTGTTTGTGTGCGCCTTCCCTGCCTTCTTGCCTGCCTTTCATTTTGAAAAGCCAAGCAGAAATGTAGCCCTGAGACATTTTTTTCACTGAAAGCGCGGGGGGTAGTGCACTTAATTCTTAAGCAGGCCGAAGTTGAACGGAGGGTGAAAGCGCATGCTGCCAGCATAATGGACTCCGGAGTAGTGTCCTTGGAGCCTGAGGCTGCACGGGAAAAAGCCTGAGTTTTAATAGTCCGACCGGGAACAATGTGGTCGCCGCCTATAGCGATCTCTCCCTCTCTCTCTCTCTCTCTCTCTCTCTCTCTCTCTCTCTCGTCTCTCTCTCTCTCTCTCTCTCTCTCTCTGCTCTGCTATGAAGACATGATGGACTGGAGATGGCTGCTGACTCACCCCTGCTTCTCCACAGCCTCATGCATCACCTGCCTGACAGACGGAGAGGCCACAGCTGCCAGCGGGACCTCCAGCACAGCTCTGCCCTCTCTCTCTCCTCTGAGCGTTAGCCATGTCCTAGACCCACCACCCACTTTTACGTACGACCCACCGAATGACCCGGCGCTGGCGGCCCCGAATTAGCTTTGACGTTGTGCCGACCGTCCCGAGCCCTAACCCTTGACTTCTTTCTTACGTTGCCCATCCTAAGCCCCAGCTGTGCCCACCTTAGTCCTTGATGAAGTCTCTCCCATGTTATCATCAGAGCCTAAGGCCTTCCCTGGCTCTGTCTTGGCCTCCAATTCAATTAGTCTTGGTCATCTCCTAGCCCCGCCCTAGCCCTGCTTTACTCCTCCACAGAACTACATAACGTTGGCACCTGCCTGGCTGGCCCTCCAGTCTCTCGTTGGTGCTCTGGAGTCACGGAGACGTCAGACCTGCTAACTCAGCCCTTTGCCCAGTGTGGACTCTGAACCACAGGATCGATTTGGCCGAGACACGGTAGGCTGGTGCCGTTGTGTTCCTCAACCGCCATGCTTCACAAACCAGACGTTTAGTTTTTTTATAGAAGTTGTGCTTCAGCGTTTCTGCATCTGTAAACACACCAACATGAACCTGCTACGGGGCGTCTTGCGGAGTGGGGCAGGGGTTGGGGGGGATGTAGGTGTTAAGCGGATTGTTCGTGATCGTGTCGCTCAATTGTTGCTTTGTGAGGCAGGAGGCTCTGGGAGCGAGAGAGCGTGGACGTTCCACATGACAGGAGAAGGCTATGTGGAGCAGAAGAGAGTGGCGTCTCCCTTGGAGGAGCTGGAGATCCAGAGCTAGCGGAGGTCTCTCTTGGAAAGAGAGTGGCTAGGCAGACTCTTGTGTAACTGGAGAAGAGGGGGAAGAGGGGGGGGGGAAGGGGGGAAGGGGAGGGGAGGAGAGAGGGAGAGCTGGATGGAAGGATGGATACAGACGGCAGCCAGAGTGAGAGGAGGTCTTGCATGACGGGAAGAGGGCTCTGCTCGGAGCGGGGGAGCGGACCCACCCCAGTAGGAGGGTGCGTTGAGAAGCCGGTGCTGCAGTCGTTGCATCAATTTTGTATAGGAAGTGGCTTGTTGGAAGTGACGCGCTAACGTCAGTGTGGAGCACTTAGGCCGAGCGTGCCTCCTCTCCTCTCTCTCTCTCTCTCTCTCTCTCTCTCTCTCTCTCGTTCTCTCTCCCCTCCTGCCTGTTTGTGAGCGGGCTGAGGGAGGGCTCTCTCCATGTGATGGTGGGGGAGGTAGAGAGCTGCCAGTTGTGGAAGCATGTCCGACTCGAGCGCTACAGGACTCATCGCTAACAAGGTACTGTTGTGTTTGCGTGGCCGGTCTCTCCGCTGATTTCTCCCTCTCTCCATGACTGTGTGTCTGTCTCTCCATCGATTTCTCTGTCTGTCCTCGCTACCCCTTCTGCTTTGAGCTCAACGTCTCTCCCTAACTCTTTCTCTTCCTCTCTCTCTATCGCTCTCTTTCGCTCCTCGGCTCTCTCTCTCCCTGTCCTGTCTGTTGACACCTCTCCCCTCCAGTGCCTTCTCTCTCTCTCTCTTTCTCTCTCTCTCTCTCTCTCTCTCTCCTCCACCCCTCTCTCTCTTTCTCTCTTCTACCTGGCTGTTTCCTCCTGTACCCTGTACTCTCTGACTGCCTCAGCAGAAGTCTATTCTTGTTCACTCACTCTGTCAGCATCACCCCCACCACCACCATCCTCCCGTCCTCGGACACAGGACATTCTGTCTCTCTGTCTCACCTCTGTGGACCTCAGCAGGCTTCTCAGCGGCTTGTTGGAGGTACATCTGTTGATTACAGCACAAGGCGTCTTTAGTTTAACCCTTCGTCCGTCTCTTCTTCTTTCCTCTTTCTTCTAATGTCATGCTGTAACTATAGATACAGTCATGGCAGGACTTAGTTCTGTGCTTCTCAAACCAAAAGGTTTGGACTGATAGAAATGAGAAGGCAGAGCTTTGAATGGTGTTGAATTCAGGTACGTTTCTGTGGTATTAAAGCTTGGGAGCTTACTCAGTCGCTGCGAAATAGTTGACGTTTTGCATTTTGTGACCTCCAAAATACGCACTACGAGCTAATTCTGTCAATGACCTGTCTCCGATTGCAATGCTGAGCATGTGAGTCAACAAAAGGAGGGTGTATTCGTTACAGCGGAAATGAAATGAGGCCACCAGCTCCCAGTGTTATTGGTGAAAACTGTTATTATTATCTAAGACTCCGTTCAGCAAGAGAGCTCCACCAGCTGCAACATGTGTCTACTGCCCTCTACTGGTGAGACGTTCACCTTGGTGAAGTAGTGTGACACAAAAAGCTTTGCTGCTCATCTTGTTTTCTCTGTGAGAAAACAAAGGTGCCCTTCTTTCTTTTACAAAAAATGTCACAGCAGGGATGTTTAATAATGTACCAGCGAAACGTTTGTCCTCACCGGGGCTAGAGGGTCTCAGTGTAGGGTCACTTCCTGGATGCTAGAGGGTCTAAGTGTGAGGTCATTTCCTGTTTTGTGGTCAGACGTCGGAGTACTTCAGGTTATCTTTAAATTCTACAATGAGTTCCGGTCGATTTCTCTGTGACTGTTGTCATGGCCCCGTTGTCTTTCTATCATCTCATTCGCTCCGAGCTCTTGAACGCTCATCCCTTCACATGATCTTGCAGCCACATCTCGCGCAGATGGCGTAGCCGGGCTATTGTGAGTATATTTCTGCCACACTTGAATCGATCTCCGGCTGAATCCTTTTTGTCTCTCTCACAGTCACAGCATCACACTGCCAACGGGTCTGATCCCAGATGCTTGTTTTGTCTTTTCACTTCAACCACTCAGAAGACGAAGCCTCCTCAAATGGGAACGCTCACCCGTATACACTGACAAGGGGGCTAAGTTGCAGTGCAGAGAGAGTGATAAGCTTCCTACAAGAGGATCTGGGCTTCAGTCATTGTCCCCCCCCCCTCCCCTCCACCCACACACCAAGTATCAGAATGTGACTGTGAAGCAGGCAGGGGAGATATCAGGTGACACTAAGACAGAGCTCTTCTGGTTGGAACAACACATGCTGGTCACAGCTGTGTCTTTGTGGCAGATGAGCTGTTAGGAGTCTGTGGAACATGGATAGGTGACAGCAAGACGTTGTTCGTCTCCTCACCGCACACAGACACACTATGAGAAGAAGAAAACTCTGTCTCCCACAGTGTCTCATGTGACATCGTGAGACAGGTGTTCAGGCAATAAGACTTCAAAGGGGATGAAAGGCAACAAATATACATAGGGATTCTCTGCCTGAATGTGGAATATCGTTACTAGTCTTAGATTCTCCCCGGAAAGTTTGTGTTTCTGAAATCCATGCTATGTCTGTGTTGTGTGTGCAATCATCCCTGATCCTGTAGCTTAGCCAGTCTACCTATTTAGCATCGGCTAAAAACGCGCCATCTATCACTGGACCCCTGTGTTAGGATTTTCAACACAGTCATCGACATTATATTTCCATGGTCGACAGCAAGAGGACCAGCGTCGAGCTAATTATGCTTTGTCTCTTCCTGTGGTGTTATCATCAGATGCTAGCTCCCCTCTGGCGCTCTTTGATATTTAAATGATACACACACACACACAGATCCACACGCACACACATCCACACGCACGCACACGCGCACAAACGGTGCAGTCAGGCAGCTCAACAGGAATCATGGCGCAAAGGAAAATGTAACATTTATGGGATTAAGGAGAGGGGGGGTGGATACGGCAGCCAGGTGAAAAAAGGAAAGGGAGGAAGAGATGATTGGAGAGTGGGGATGTGGGGATGGGAGTTGGGAGGGAGGGGAGGTGCAGTGGGTAGGTGCTTGTGGGGAGGGTTCTGTCGAGTGTTCTTTTCCTGTTGTGTCGTTTCTTTGCTGTTTCTGTGCGTCTTTTGCTGTTTCTTTCTTTTCTTTTCTTTCTCTTCTCTTTTCTTTTCTTTCTCTTTTCTTTTCTCCTTTCTCTTTTCTTTTCTTTTCTTTCTCCTTTCTCTTTTCTTTCCTTTGAGGGTGGGCATGTGCGATGGGATAGGTGCGGTGCTATTGCGATGTAGGTGGAGGCTGCTCTGTTGTTATTGAGCTATATTTGGCAGTCCTGTGTGGGTGTATCCGTCTGGTGTGCGAGGTGTCCTTCCTTCCCAGGAAGCCCTGCTTGCACCCAGCAGGGACGGAGAGAGACGACCAGGGGGGACTGGTGAGTGCATGGAGGGGTTCAGGGCACATCGACAGAGCGTATGTGGGTATGTGTGTGTGGACACATGTGTGTGAGACTCACACTGTGTCCAGCGAGTACGATAAGGTGAGGGAGGGAGTGACGCGCCGCTCTTGCTCATCAATTCTCGTCACGCTGAACCGTAGCTTTCGATGTCTTTGACAACAGTGTCGGGGCGGGCTGCACGCAAAGTTATCGCTGTGATTAACGACGACAAAGGCACAGAACAGGCACGGCTGAGGGAGTCGGGCTCTGTGTCGCGTGTAATGTACATTCTGAGCATCTACTGCAAACCCCGACAGAATACCTCGCGAGACGAGCTGACCTTTGGGGGTTTCATGGGCTCAGTACGGGAGCTGAGGTGCGTTCACCAGCTAGCTGGTTCTTGGTATGTTGTTGCAGAGTGCTCACGCACACAGGCTCCTCTGGGAGGGCTGCTTTGGAAAGCAAAAAGGAAGCACCAATCCTAAGTCAGCTGCAACATGGACCAGGCCATGTAGGCAGCTCACTGGTTATTCAGCAACATAGCAGCCGGCTCCCACAACGCTGCAGTAATTGATGTGGCGCCAGGAGGAGGTTGGAGGATCAAAACATGGAGGGGATTTGCAATCTGTGGGAGTTTTGTGGACTTGACGTTTGCAAGCCTTTTTCCCCGAGAAGACGGCAATGTTCTTTTGTCGTGGGCCTAGTCTATGTTCAGTTTCTCTGCGGGCGCAGTCTGTGCTGATGTTTCCTCGCCTTTTCTCTCTCCCGTTGCACCATTCCCCACCCCCCGTCGCCATATCCCCCTCTCCCTCCCTTCTTCCTCGTCCTCTCCTCTCCTCTGTCCAGGGTTCAGCCGATTCCTCCACGAGTAGACCTTGGGATTCCGACCTGTCCCTGGAGGAGGACCAGGAGGCGTCTCGGCGTGAAGCCGAGCGCCAGGCTCAGCTGCAGCTGGAGAGGGCCAAGGTCAGCCGGCACGCTGTCAGAGTCAGCCCACCGTGTCCTCTGGGCCTGGAGTCTTCAACCCTGGTGCTCAGCGCCCTAACTGTCCTGTATGTCTTCGATGTTTCCCCGCTCCTGATTCCAATGAATGGGTCCCGATCAAGCTCCGTAGAAGCCTGGTAACGTACGGAGGTGTGCTGGAGAGGGGGAGCTTCTAAAACATACAGGATAGTGGGCCCTGAGGACCAGCTGATTGGAACCTTTCAGTGCTTTTAAACTTTGTTTACGAAAGTGTTGGAGTAGCATTTACCTATGTATCTTTAAATAGGAGTAAAAAAAGCACACCCTGTAATCAGCACTGACCAAAAGGCTAGAAATGTCGAACATTTGAATTGAATCCAAAATTCGTATAGATGTTTTTTGTGAAAAATGTGATCAAATTTGCCGGTGTTTCTGCGCAGTCCAAACCGGTAGCTTTTGCAGTGAAGACCAACGTGAGCTACTGTGGGGCGCTCGATGAGGATTGTCCCGTCCAAGGTGCTGCCATCAACTTTGAAACCAAAGACTTTCTACACATAAAAGAGGTGAGCTACGTTTTTCCTTAAGTTAGTCCCTTAGAGCAGTGCTTCGATATTTGGCCGTGTGTTATTATTAGCTGCAGCGAGCGCATTGGTTCTCTCTCTCCCGTGTAGAAATTCAGCAATGACTGGTGGATCGGACGGCTGGTGAAGGAGGGAGCGGACATAACCTTCATCCCCAGCCCTGTGAAACTGGAGGCCATGAGAATCAAGCAGGAGCAGAAACAGGCACAGAGGTCAGAGTTCTCACTCTCACGCCTTCGCCCTCCATTTCTAATCGAGGGTTCCTCACTTCTTGACCCTCCCTTTCCACCACCATCTCCCACCCCCACCTCCCTCCCCCCTAATGGTCAAGGTGTGTCAATGTACCAACAGCAGCTTAAGATAGTCTTCTCATCTCTTTGTTGTTGTTGTCATGGCGTCCCGCAGGAAGGCTGGGAACGCCTCGTCCGGGAGCTGGAGGACCACACCACCAGGTGAATAGCAGCTTTAGCTTCAGGGCTTCAGCATGAGCCGTCTGTCCTGTGTCAGACTCAAGGGGATAGGCCAATCCCTGGTCCTGTCGACCAATAGGATTCAGTCTTTGGTATTTGTCTGGGATGCCATTAGTCAGGTGATAAGGGGAGCTAATGTTGGACTGGATCGGTTATCAGTTACTCAGGACTTGATCCTGAATGGTCATCTCAGGCCTTCTTCTACACCATCATGGTGAGAAGTAACTACTACCAACAGAATGTACCCACAGTCTACATGTACCACCACAAGAATGTATCCCATCTACGGTGTCAGACAGCATGCTCACACTAAAGGGGAAGCGTCTCAATATGATGTCATTGACTTAGTAAATCTTTATAAACCCATCCCTTACCGTTTTATTAGCCTTAGGCTCCATCTCTCGCTAAAACATATCTTCTCTTGTTTTTGAAAGCCAAACAGAAGCAGAAGCAGGTAAGTGTGTGTTTGCAGCTACTCAGGTCTGCATGTGGACCAAAGACAGGCATGGACACAGAGAGAATAACTATCATTCTCTCCTCGAACACAAGCCTCAGAAGCACACAGAGTTATCGTCTCCCCATGCATCTCTCTGGTGGGAGGCTAGCCTCCCATGCATCTCTCTGGTGGGAGGCTAGCCTCCAATGCATCTCTCTGGTGGGAGGCTAGCCTCCCATGCATCACTCTGGTGGGAGGCTAGCCTCCCATGCATCACTCTGGTGGGAGGCTAGCCTCCCATGCATATCTCTGGTGGGAGGCTAGCCTCCCAGACCTGGCGCGGGGTGCCCATGATGTGTGTGTGTGCGGGGGGCGCGGTCGGGGTGTGTTCTTGCCGTCTGCGTGTGCTGCTGCTCTGGAGGTGCATCCGTGTGACGGTCTCCGCGTTGTTCTTTCCGTCTTTGCAGACGGAGCACTTGCCGCCGTATGATGTGGTTCCTTCCATGCGGCCCGTGGTGCTGGTGGGCCCCTCCCTGAAAGGCTACGAGGTGAGAGGGGCCGGTCGATAGGGAGACATCCCTCCCCCCAACACACACACACACCGTTCATTACATTAGCAGACATGCAATAAAATCCCAAACTCAAAGCCTTTGCCAGATCATATTACACACACACACACAGAGAGCGAGAGAGAGAGAGAGAGAGAGAGAGAGAGAGAGAGAGAGAGAGAGAGAGAGATTAGGAATCAGATGTCTTTGCTCAGATGGAAGATGGAATTTGATCTCTATTTTTGTATAGTTTTCCGGTACAATATTCCATAGAATAATAATAGAATATGTTATATAAGATGGACTGAAATAGGCTAGCATTAGCTTGATAAACCAACCTGCAGACTGACTTATGAGGCTTGTAATTAAATGAAATCTCTCTGTATCTTTCTCTGTTCACCATTTTCTCTCTTCTCTACCTCCCTCTCTCCTCCTCTGTGAGCGAGGAGGCTGTGTGCCAAGCCGCTTGTTTTGTGTGTGTGAAATATTTATGCATCGCTCTGCTGATGTGCTTTGGGGATGCTCCAGTGGTGTACGTCAGCCCTTTCTCTCCCTTCTACCTCCTTCGCTTATTCCCACATTTTCTCTCTCTCTCTCTCTCGCTCTCGTTTCCTCTTTTCTCTCATTTTGGATCGTTTTTCATTATGGTTTTATCATTCTTTTACACTTTCCTTCTTTTTCTTTCTCGTTTTTTTTTGGACTGTCCTTTAACATTTCAATGTTTCTTCCTCTCCCTGTCCCTCCATCCATCCATCCCTCTCTGTCTCTCTCTCTCTCTCTCCCTCTCTCTCTCTCTCTCTCTCTCTCTCTCTCGCTCTCTCAGAGAGTGGGACGGCAGCTGCACTGCTGGTTTCATCATTATTATTATTTCACAACACATCCATTTTTCAGGCCTGCTTGAAAATAGAATGCCTCTCACACATGCACACACACACACACACACACACACACTCAAGGTTTCTCTTTCTACGTCATCCTCTGCAGTGCTCATCTCTATTTAAGACACGCTGCCATTTCCAGTTATATCAACTCATGCCCTCTGTGGAGAAGAACTCACCCTACCTAGATATTGTAAATATAGACTGTATATACACTATATTTATGCCCAGAATACTGTAAAAAAAAATAGGCCACAGATGGCACTTTAGAACCTCGAGATAGGAATCAGCATACCTCTTTT
The DNA here is from genome assembly GCA_903064625.1 of Mallotus villosus. Taxonomy (NCBI): domain Eukaryota; kingdom Metazoa; phylum Chordata; class Actinopteri; order Osmeriformes; family Salangidae; genus Mallotus; species Mallotus villosus. The sequence goes on from CAEFZP010000070.1 coordinate 40,850, forward strand.
CTGTTTGATGTAGCAACAATAGTGTGATTTCTGGCGGGCGTGCGAGGGAGGGACCGAGGGTGAAGAGAAAAGGAGCGGGCGGAGAGAGGGAGATCGAGGTCCGCCTAACATGGTTTCCATCTCCTCTCCTAGGTGACAGACATGATGCAGAAAGCCCTGTTTGACTTCCTCAAGCACAGGTTTGATGGGAGGTGAGTACGGGAGCCGCCGGTCATGGCGACTTGGAGGGGCCCCGAGCCCCGAGCATGCTTTCACTCTGACACCATCCGTGCGCCTGGCGGGTCTTCTCGCTAAGCGCAGCTGGTGAATGCCCTCTCTGTAGGATCTCCATCACACGGGTCACGGCCGACCTGTCCCTGGCCAAACGGTCGTTGCTGAACAAGAAAGCCATCATGGAGAGGTCCAACACGCGCTCCAGCCTGGGTGAGCTTCTTCAGAGAGAACGTTTAAGAAACCGTCCTGTCAGTGCAGTCGTCCGATATGAAATAGGTACTACGGTTCTTCTAAATGATTCATCGCCCTGTCTCTTTCTCTCTTTCTCTCTTTCTCTCTTTCTCTCTCTCTCTCTCTCTCTCTCTCTCTCTCTCCCTCTCTCTCTCTCTCTCTCTCTCTCTCTCTCTCCCTCTCTCTCTCTCTCTCCTCACTCCTAGCTGAGGTCCAGAGTGAGATAGAGAGGATCTTTGAGTTGGCTAAGACCCTCCAGCTGGTAGTGCTGGACGCCGACACGATCAACCACCCTGCCCAGCTCCTCAAGACCTCCCTGGCCCCCATCATCGTCTACGTGAAGGTGTCCTCGCCAAAGGTGCGTGCGCAGACACACACACATGCAGAGGATGTTGATGTCTTTCCTCATCATCTTGTCTAAATGCCACTTTGTCTCTCTCACACACACACACACACACACACACACAGGTCCTCCACAGGCTCGTCAAATCTCGAGGGAAGTCTCAAAGCAAGCACCTCAACGTCCAGATGATGGCTGGAGACAAACTGGCCCAGTGTCCCCCAGTATGTACCATCCTTACTGTGGTAGAAACAATGACCATTTAAGGGCATTGATGTCAGGACCCATTGCTTCATATCGAGGACATGAATGTTGAACAATCTGCTCCTTGTTTTAAGGTCACTCCGTGTGTTGTACTTTGGTTACTGGTTATCGTCACCATTTGCATGTATTTACTGTTTTTATTTATTATTTTCATGCGATGTAACTTGTGCAATTTGTTGTCCTTTGTTCTGACCGTGTGCCTGCTCTCCTCTCCGCCAGGAGATGTTTGACGTCATTTTAGATGAGAACCAGCTTGAGGATGCGTGTGAACACCTGGCTGAATATCTAGATATATACTGGCGCGCCACTCACCTGCCGTGCTCCGCCCCCCTCAACCCCTTATTGGACCAAAGCGTGGTCACCCCGCCCTCTGCAAACTCCAGTCAGCAGGTGAGTGCTCGTTCAGACGCTCGTGGTCAACAGCTCCGTGGTGATCAGGGGTGGACACTGATTGGAGTTGTTGTTTCTGCACTGACAGTTCTCTGAGACTCAGGAACTCATCGAGTGATCCCTGCTGCCACACACCTGGGTGAGTTTGCTTTCAAGTTGGTTTGGTTTGCTCCTTTTTCTTTTCTTTCCCAAGTGGCTCATACAGTAAGTATGCAAGTATACAGTAAGTATGAGCCACTTGTTACACAAAACAAATACAATAATGGTTCTAAAAATATCCACTGACTGGACTCGAATTGTCAAGTATAGGCCAACTGTGTTTTCATTTTGCAGTAATTATTGGAAATAGCAAGGTGAATGTGACTACGCTATAGAATCTCTTTCAAAAGTGATCAGTCTTTGTGTGTTTATCCAATGTTATCCAAAGCAATGTGGAGGAGGGAATTTGAACCTGCAGGTCAAATGCTCTTCCACTGAGCTATGCCTGTCCCCAAGCTATTGAACCGTAAGGTTCTGTGAGCAAAATTGCAAGTTAACAAACAGTGATAGGCAGCAGTGCATTATGGGTAGCTACGTCATTCTGTAAACACTGCACCTGGATTGGGATTGCTCGTGGACTACCGCCGAATGACTACCTATAGGTGGCAGAGGACAGGTCTGGCTGTGAAACACACACAAGGCATTGTGAATGTTAAAGTTGCATCTCATGACAATCTGACTCTAATCCCTGTCCTCCCCCCTTCTCTCACCACTTTCACTGGTGTTACCTTAAAACATGTCCCCCATCCCCCTCCCTTCTCCCTGCAGGATCAGCGCCCTTGCTATTGGCCGGGGGTCAGTGCACAGGGGACCATGGGTCAACAGGGGTCACCAGAGGTCACTAGGCCCTCATCTCAGTGGGCCTTGCCACCATCTCCACAGGCCACACCCGGTCTGTTCCCCAGGAGGCCGAGGGGCGCAGGGGGGGGGAGAGAGGGAGAGAACACCCACAGCCTGGGAGAGAGAAAGACGGGGGGGTGGGGGGGAACAGAATGCGGTCGAGTTGGAGGACAAAGACGGCTGAAATTAACAAAGATCCACCATCACCACTGAAGAACTCCCAGGCCGTCTTCCCCTGCCAGCGGTCCCTGCCAGCGGTCCCTGCTCCCCCTCCACACCACGTCTCAGGGCTGCTTCCTGCTGCAGCGCGCCTACTGGTTAGAACTCAGCCAGCGTAGCGACCACCGGCCTGCCCCCTCTTACCACCATCATCCCCCACGTCCTCTATCAGTACCAAGACCCCCCCCACCCCCCGAACTCTGACCAATACTGTTGCACCATTCCATGTGTGTCCGTTAAGGGCTGGCCCCCCCCTGACCACAGATGGACTGTTCCAGCACGACGGTGAGACCCGCCCCACCCTGCCAGAAACCCAGCGTTTCACAAAGCTTTGACTGTAGCGCGGCAGCCTCTGCCACCCAAACAACAACAACAACAACAAACTCTCAAATCAGAATACGAACGTGTAGCTTCCTGTCCGTCATTTCCTGATCCCCCAAATTGAAAGCGGAAAGAAAATAACACGCGTCCTTAAGTATTGGTACCAAGTCTTCCTTCACCGCAATTCTCTGTGAGATCAGATCCTACAAGCAACCAAACGTTTGCTGAATGGTCCACTGGGAGGTAGCAGAGTGGTCAGCACTATTTACATGGGTGTCCAGACACCAGAGGAACAGTATGATCTTCTCTTCTTCTACTGCTTGTTCTTTTTATTGCTTGCTCAATGTATTGGGGAATTTGTTTTTTGTCCCTAAACATTTTTTTGGGGTTGTATTTTTGCACAGTAGTTATCTACCAAGCTCGATTTGATCCATCTTCTGAAGACTCAAACATGCATGAAAGCACAAACTTGCTTTGTTCGTTATTGTAATCATGTCCTTGAATGTATCAGCAAGCACTCCAAATGCCACAGCCAGGATGGCAGTGTAGTGACAGCACAACCCTTAACAGCACAAAGTTTAAATGCACCAAACGGAGTGGCTCGAAGCCCAGGAAGTGTCTGTATAGGTTCCTGTGTTTCACTGGAGATACAGTTAACTTGCACATCTCGCACATGCAATTAAAAAACTCCAAATGTTGACCCAAGCAATTATCTTCCTTACAGATACTTTGATCATCGTTTGTTAGCCCTGATTATCTGACAATGTGAGAGAGACCTGGTGGTGTATGAACTGAATAGACAGGGTAGAAAAGCATGCTCCACACACACAAACACACGCACACACACACACACACTCCAAAAACAGAATCCACATAATCGAGAATGTATTTGTTGCATGCCTTACATTACTAAACAGCCTCCCGTCTCTGGTCATGTATACATTCCTTGATATAACTGTCAAGCCCTTACTTCCACTATTGTGCTGTCTATGAAGGTCCAACCAAGTCAGGTGACCATACACCGACAGACACACACGTACACAAACACACATACACACATACTCCAACTCACACAAGCACAAATAGACACACACAAAATGTGTGTTTTAACTGACAATCTGAAAGACAGCTACGTAGGTTTGTTTTTGCATCACTAGTTTAATGACTGAAACAGCGCTCTTAGAATAAGTGACTCAATATACCGCACTCTCTTTAAAAAGGAGCTTCTTGCGGACTCAGTTCTTATCGGTGGGGAGAGTGACATCTAGTGGTTACATTTGTGAATTACATACATTATCAGTTTATTAGAACCTGTTTTATCATGCAAACAAGAAATGGAACTGACAGAAGCAGGAGTACAATAATATCAGTAAATAGACCACATGAGCTTCCATCTTCAATGTAGATCAGCCTTATATGTTGGTCATTTGTAGACAGTGTTATGCAAACATTAGAAAAATTGACTTCCAATTGCTGGAAATTATTCAACCTGTTTTAAATATTGCTGATTTGTCAAAGACCACTGCATGACAGTGAGTGAGGCCCCCTCCCCTGCCACACACACACACACACACACACTAGTGACTGTGTCAGCGATGTAAATCATTCTCTGGTGTAATTCCACACTATGTGAAACTATACATTAATTCAACCATTACGTCACAGTGAATCATTCAAAGTATGTGTGCATGACATTTTTTTTCTTTTCCTCTGCCATTAGAAAGGCTTTTCAGGTCTATGGTCACACCATATTTCAGTTAATATCCGAAAAGTTTGTATTTATTTAATTGTTATATTGTGTAATAATCCCATGTATTATTATTTGTTTGTATATACTGTATATGTAATGCTCTGCTCTTCCTTAGTAGTATCAAGCTGCATAACATTGACAAACACTGACAGAATGAAAGACGTTCTACAAGATAGTGAAGTGATGAAGCCTCAGACCGCATGTGTTTCCTTACAAACGTGTATTTTCTCTCTCTCCTCTTCATATGCAGCACGTATGAGTTGGGACTATTTTACTTACTGCATATACACGGACAATCCTTAGTGGTTCCGAGTGCCTGTGCAAGGCTTGAGAAGTCTGTGTAACGGTACCACAGGATGTGACCCATCTAAGCTGCAACTCTTCCATCCAGTCAACAGCAGCCACCTCGTGCAGAACACGTTCACCTCGCAGGTCATTCCTACAACCGCAACTAAAACTACAAGACGATAAAGAATCAAATCTTTCGAAAATTCCAAAGCACACTTTTATCTCCAACAGCTATCGTTTGGCTTTGATTTGTCTTTTTCTCGGACATCACCTAAATTCTGTATGCAATACAAAGTCGAGCATTGGCTAACAGTAGCTGAGACTATCAACAGCCCACTTCTGTCGAGGACTGGGTCAAATTGCACTACTATGATTTCTATGTTTGCTTTACAATGCAATAAATGCACTTAATCTAATGCTGTGCCCACCTCCAATGCAGAACAGGGTGTTCAGTATGATAATGATGTCCACATGTCCCATGGCTCTAGAATAGTGTACAAACAGCCAACCCTACTGTACCAAGAGCGTGTGGCCAGAATCAGTCTGTTCTCTGTAGCACACAATGGAAAATAAAAAGGTAAAACCAATAAACAAAGCATTTTAGCTGTGTTTACAACTGTCTGCTTTTGTTACGCCTGAAAAGGTTTTTGATGTGTCAGTTCAGGGCGAGCCCTGTATTCAGCCCACTAAATGACCCACACCTTGTGTACCGAACACTGTGTCCTCTATGTTCAGCTATGAGAGAATGTGCTTGAGGGATAATTCTGTGCTGTTGCAGCATGCCCCCAGCAGAGGGCAGAGATGACACAGTTTGGTCTTCCGTCACAGATCATTTATACACGATTGTGTATTACACTGTGAGAAGGATAGAGATCTTTTAATGGATCCTCCTTCTATTCCTATCTTTTGTTTTCTCGTATTTCTCTCCCTCCCTTTTTGTCTCCCTCCTCCTTTTGGGATGATGACACTACTAGAAACCCTTTTAAAGCACTACTAAAACTAACCTTGAGATCAAAACACCACTGACACAGAATAGCCACCATTAACTATATACACAACCCCAGCACCAAGTCCACCATCAAACACAGAAACAAACGACGACTTCGGACAACAGAGGACAGGTGAGGTTTGAATGGGATACGGACGAACTGCTGATTGGTCTGAAACAGTTGCACTGGTGACAAGGAATGGAGCCAATCACAAACAGACACCTGCATGTAGCAATGAGAGTGAGGGGAGAAACAGAAGGGAAGACAACACACTCCACGAACGCAGACTGAAATGCAAATATACGTCAACACGCAGCTGTAACAAAGTATGAACCAAAATGACTTAGTATTCAGATCGCAAATATAAAAAACAAGATAAAAGCCTGAAAGAGATCATCATAATAGTTAGCATCTCTATTTAATTCCCACAACATAATCCCTCATGCCCATCAGCCCTAAGATAACACTGCCAACCACTCTCCACAGCTGGGCCGCAGTGCTGGCTGGTGTGTCCCAGAGTCAGGACACACAATCCCTGGCATGGACGCCACTCACCAGGCATGGACCCCACTCACCAGGCATGGACCCCACTCACCAGGCTGGTGTGTCCCAGAGTCAGGACCCACAATCCCTGGCATGGACGCCACTCACCAGGCTGGTCTGGGCCAGCTGGCCTCCCCTGGCCTCTTTACTGACCTCACTGAGTGCAGGCATGGACACAAACCTCATCAGTCCTTCAATAGTGACACTTTGGGCAGCAAAAAGGAGACTGGAGGTACAAGATGTACTAGAACTGTACAAGAGGGAGAAGGGGTAGATGGGGGGGTAACTGAAACAATACTCTCGCTTTTTTTGTCTGTTGTCGATAATTATTCCAAATGGACATCACTGTTTCCATATGCCACACGCGCTCACACAGTTTCTGCTCCATTTCCTGTCAGTAGCTGATTTCTACTTTTTTTATGTGTCCATTTCCTCATGATGATGGACCATCTGTCATGTAGAGGCTTTCTCCGACAGCCAACATCACTCGTTTGCTTTATGGCTCTTGCTCTCTCTCACGCTCTGTCTTTTCTCTTTCTCTCTCTCTGTCTCTCTCTCTCTCTCTCTCTCATGCTCCTACTGCGACGAAACATGTCCTAAATAGATTCAGATGACCTAACATAGGTTTTTTGCACAAACTGTAAATAGATGCAGTGTGAACACACACACAGACACACACGCAGGCATTAAGCATCACAGATACTACTGTACATGCACAACACCATCTGGTTCTGCTTTCATTCTGCTTCTGAAACGATCAGATGTACGGTATGCAAGCTTTTGCACTTTATGCTACGTCCTGACAGCTGTGACCCCCATTCTGTGGTAAGACATGATGGCACAACTTTGGATTTATTTTACGCTTGCAATGAAACACAGCGCTACTAGTGTTTTGGCATTGCTCAAAGGCTCCCTTTGTACAGATGCTAATTTCAGTTTACAAATATTGCAGTAACATTCTGGGGTGAGTCAGGGTTGACACGTGTTACTGCTCCTTCCTGACAGTGTCTCACACACACACACATTACACACACACACACACACACATACACCATATTGGGAGGTGTCACTTTAGTGCTAATGATTATTTACAACCACCTGTCCCTCTACCTGCAGTCTGCATCAGGAAGAGCCTCACACATACTGTTCAATATCTACCTTACCCAAGGTGAGAGGAAGTTCAGCCTGTATCCTGTCTATAGGATCTCGACTGTAATCTTGCCTATTGATTTCATATTTTTAGGGGTCATTGTACTGTATCACAGCACACCTCGTATTAGGAAACAATCTCAACCTTAGATGAATCATATGAACAAGCATTTACCTAATAATAGCATATTCGAATTTTGTACAGTGTAATGTGTGTCCATAGGAATGTGGCTGTGCACTAGGTGACTCGCAGGCTAGCCTCAAAGGATTACCTTTGCTAAGCTTTGTGGTAGGCATCGATGACTATGGCAGTTGATAGAATAAATATAGCAGTTTCTATTAAAGTTCAATAAGAAAATTGATTGGTAGAAGATCTAAAGTGACCAAAGTAATCCACACATCCGTAGCAGAGACATGACAGTTTGATGCTAGTTTACTGCCTCTGACCTTGATTACTTGCAGCCCTTTAGTCGGACTGATCTGTGATTCTGTCTATTTTCCATACAGTACTGTTGATTCTATATAGTCTCACATGTAGGAGCAGAGTCTGGGGCCCAGGTGAATTCTCACAGAGACATGTTGAAATGGACACTGAAGAGTCTAGTATCAACAGACCAGTTGGGTGACGCAGACGTCAGGTAAGGAAGATTACTTTTGTCAATTGTAGATGTACTGTCTACAATACTACACTTCTTTAGGTTCTCTACATCTACAATACAGTACTGACTTAAAAAAAGAGACAACTATATGACATGTAGAAATCATCTTTATTGAACATTATCCAAGAGTGTATTAGTGTAGCTGTTCTTAAACCAGGGAATTTAATCATAAACACATCACCCAAGTGTGGTGTGCCATGATTCAGGAGGACACTATCGGACGGAATTAGTAGAAGAGGACACAGCAAGAAATACGCAGTATTTCACCAGGCAAAAAATTATTGATATTTCTTGTCGGTGTTTGCCATTCCGTGGGGGTGCTTAAGCACGAGCGAGCACCTCCCCCCTACGACACACACACGCATACACACACACAGACATGCACACACACAGACATGCACACACACAGACATGCACACACACACACACACCCTCCAAGCGTCGCCTCTGCTTTGTCAATATGGGGTGTTGTTTGTAGGAAAGAAAATCTATTTGATTCATTTTCAATTCGGTAAAAAGAAAGTCAATTATTTGAAAGGGTCTTGAAATGATGAAACTTGAAAGGATATCTACATATACGATATACAGAGCTATAGATGTGCTGACGCTATACAAAGCCATACAGTATGTATATTCCCACATGTGATTCTCTCCCAGTAGGGTTGTATCTTTCCTTCATATTTGCTGATAGAACAAAGTGGGATTGAGGGAAGATGCATTGGGTTGTAAACTGTTGACAAATGTCAGTATGAAGGATGAATTCCACTGCCTGGCAAAATTGCTTTGACCCAAAGGCCAATAACCCACCGCGGGCAATGACTGGGCAGGAGTAAGAGAATTAGCTGGGAGATAGCTGGGCACTAGATAATCCATCTAATTTACTTAGCCTTTTAATTTCCCATTGTGTTGTTTTAGGAGGGGGGATTTCCATACAGTGCTAACCTTAGAGGTGTGAAAGGCAGCACGTCTGATTGGAGGTGTCCCCTTTCCTGACCTGATCCTCCAGGCAGACGGTGGAGGTGTCCCCTCCCCTGACCTAATCCTCCAGGCAGACGGTGGACTAGGTGTCCCCTGACCTGATCCTCCAGGCAGACGGTGGAGGTGTCCCCTCCCCTGACCTGATCCTCCGTCCAGACGGTGGACACCCGCAGAGGGCTCTAGACTTCTGGGGATCAAACCACTACCAGGGATCATGGTCATGTGCAATACCCCCGGATGACAACATTATACTGAGTGGGGAAAGGTGCTATTCCTCAACCTAGTCTTCGGAAGGCCCTTGCTTTGTTGAGGGATACCCAATTCATTTGTAGCTTTTATTTGTTATTTGTTATTACTTTTTGTAGTTTTTATTTGTTTTCACTTTTGGTATAATTAGATCTGACCCTAAAGTTAATCATGCTTGTGTGCTAATACAGTAGATCACGAGGGCAAATAGCACACCAGGGGAAAGTGATCAGATTACGACCAAATAAGGCAGGCTTTTCCTAATACTGTAGATATAGGTTCTATCCAGAATTAAATTAGAGATTTCAGTTTTCAATTCACGTGTGAAAATCCATTGGCTGTTAAATTCGAATGATAAAAAAAAGTGTTTCTCTATTATTAATGCTCTTGACTTCATCCAGTAGTTCAGTTGAACGAACATCCATACAGCGGTGGTGAGGTCGATCAGTTCCTCGTCCCTGGCATTATTGATCTTGAGGAGTTAAGTCAATCTAAATAATTTGCAGCAAGCAAGGCAACAAACTGAAAGGGGTCGACTAGTAGAAAGACCTATTCGGTCAACTGGACAACTTACACAGGCTACTATGGTAGAATGATAATTGCATAATAGTGATGATAATTACTGGGTGCAAGTTACTGAGTCAATATCAGCATACACGTTTGGCTAAAAACATTGATTTCGCTTAAAAGTGTTATCTATGGAAACTGGGATTTTTTTCTATAGAAACCAGATGAACAAAGTAGAACAACAAACCAAGTCGTGTGTCTAATAACGCATTATTGTGTATTTGCACAGGTAAACGTCAACCATGTGTCGCTTCTCTGGATGTAGCCTAATCGAAGAGAGAATGGGCCCTTTTCAGACCACTGAAAAATGCGAGTTAGTGAAGGAAACCTCGCGCGCCTATTGGCTACTGAGGCCGTGTATAAATCGCCGCAGTGGTAAATTCAATCATATCAACTGCGGACATCCTTCGTGGTTTACAAGACGGAGCGGCACACCGAACCTAGGACATTTACTCGTGTTTCTCAACGTTTTTACGCTTCCTTTTAAGCCTTTATTTTTGCCTTTTGGTATTACAATGAAGGAAAGAAGAAATACACAACCGTCGGTGGTTAGATGTAAATTGGTTCTTGTAGGAGATGTTCAATGCGGAAAAACGGCAATGTTGCAAGTCCTGGCAAAAGACTGCTATCCAGAGGTATGCGTACTGATCCTCATGTATCTGTAATATTATACGAATGCACTTGTTAATAAGAATGGCAGATTTTCAGCAAAGTTAGAAATGGGCTTATTCTATCGAGCTGTCTCCGCCTTAGACTGGCTGCATGATGCGCATTTCCTAGAATTCCGTTTTTATTGTAATCTCTATCGTCATTTTTAACGTCTTGTCACTGAATATAGACTATGTTCTGGTAGCCTTAAACCATTTATGTAGAAATGATCAAATATGTATATATTTTCGCCTTCATTTGGATTCTTAAAAATGTAGGCAATCTAATAATCACGTTTCACTCAGTCGTTGAATTATTCTATGTACGTTGAGTATCTTGCTGTAATTAGTAAGGTAAATTCCATTACACCGGCGGGGCAATGTTGACGGAGTGTGATTGACACCTCACTACTAATGACACAATGTTGCTAATTGCTCCTCAGACCTACGTGCCGACGGTGTTTGAGAACTACACAGCCTGTCTGGAGCTCGAGGAGCACCGCGTGGAGCTCAGCCTGTGGGACACATCAGGTAAATGATGCTGATTTCCTCTGGCTATGGCCTCCCTGCACCACTGGAGCCTCACGTTCACTTTGATGTCAGAAGAGCAACATGGGAGCCACTGTGACATAGTGTGTCTGGAGGCTATGGGTTCCTCTGTCTTTGATGTCGTGTTTAAATCTCAGTATGGACTCTGTTGTGTCCGAATGGGTTGACGTTACTGGGTTCATGATTGTCTGAAACATTCCAGTGGTCTACTTGGGTTTCATTAAGACCCCGTTGAAGTCGTAGATTAAATCAAAAAATGGCTTGTGATTAGTTGGGGCCTCTTTAGATGTAATTTACGACCATTCGCACCATTTCGGCATAATCTCATGACAATAAGCAGTTTCGGGTCCCTGTCATTACAGCTTTTACAGTGATATTACATTAAAAGCGGATAGTAGGATTGTTGTGTTTTGAAGAGCCCTTTCAGAGTTGGAAGCTTTGCACTCAGTAAAAACACTGATTTTATGACGAGCACAGAGGTAGCAACAACTTTGGAGCACGTACATTTTCTGTCTTGTTGACGTGTGTGGAGGACTTGTGCGTAATTGTGGGATGTGTGTGTGTGTGTGTGCGTGTGCTCCACAGACTATACCTCTCACCATCGTCTGTGCATGTTATTCCAACCCAGAGTGCAGGTGGTCATGGTGTCAGGGCAGATATCTCCCTAAGGCTGACTTAATGGTAGCTTACTGACCTGGATACACGTAACCTGGATCTGCCCTTGTGGTGGGCTACAGAAGCACCTGGTCCAACCCCCCGTCACGCCCCTTTACTGTGGATGTGTGTCAGATCCACGAGGTCAGGCTGGCTGCATGTGTACTCGCATGGCTCTGCCTCCACGCTGCCAAGCCCTTATGCAACAGATCCTCTTGTGTGTGTGCGGTGGGGCACGGCTGTCTCTTCGGCCGTCCTCGTTTCACTTCAATCAGGAGGAGCTGAATGGCGACGTGCATGTTTGATACGCAGACTGGTTATAGCTGTAAATCCGGTCTTTTTTAAATCCCCCGACCCCTGTCCTTTGATCTGATTGGTCTGGCACGGTCAGGTGTCTGTGGACAGGCACAGGAAGCTAGCAGAGGGGGTGAAAGTTGGTGGGGGTTTATCTGGCGCAGAGCAGAGAGTCAGTGGGGTATGTTTGTGTGTCTGCGGTTGTCTCTACATGTTGTTAGGGTCTGCCGCTCCACACCCAGAGAGGTGTGGGCCAGGCTGGCTTCTCTCTCTCCCTCCTCTTCTCTCCCTCTTTATATGTAAATGTTTTGTCTGCCTTGCCTCCTTCCCCCCTCTTTCCGATCATTCCCACCACATTTATCTCTCTTTCTTTCACTCTTTCACGCTTTATCTACCCCATGTATGTTTTCAGTCCTTTTCCCCAACCTCTGTCATAGTGTATTGACTGTAGTGACCATATGGAAACTATCACATATATTAGTATCTGAAACATGTATTATTTTAATACATGAGTTGAGTACTCATTTGAAAGAGGCCCACCCAACACACAGCAGCCTCCACAGACAGACATGAAGGCAGACAGACAGGCAGGGCCTGGTTGACCCCCAGACCCCCCCCCGCCCCTCCCCTCTCCCCCCACACTGTAATCTGCTCTAATGAGCCGGGGCCCCCATGATGCGCCATTGAACACTCTTCCTCGTTACAGTCTCCTCTCCACTGATTGGACTGACCTCATCATCAGGTTTTGTACCAGCTCTCACTGAGACCCAACAAGGATTTACAGCCCAAAAATCAATCCAGCGGTCTTAATCAGGTCCGCCAATCGGATGACGTCGGAGTTTGGTTGGCAGGGGGGGTGGGGGGGTTTGGAAAAAAGCCCTCCTTCATCCTGCACTTAACACCCTCCCAGGACTGTAGCTCATGTACAGTGAATTATTAACCTTGTTAGAGTGTAATTTATACCCCTTTAAAACAGACTTGCTGATACAAGCTTTGTTTCCGGGCACAATGATTAGTTGTGTAATATGTTAATGAAATGGATCCGATATGAGTCGCCGCAATATGCAAAATGGCTGATGAAGCAATATATCGGGGTTGTAAAACGTATAGGCGTAGTTAAGACATGAAATTATGCTCCCATTTCATTTCACGAAGGCGGTTACTTTTTCTGTGGGTAACCGTTTTTAACAAGAGTTTGTAGTTCTTTCTCAGACATGGTGGGAAAACATTTGACAAATGATCCACATGAATCACTTCAACTGTGTGGAGAAGTACAGAACTAAAAAAAGATAAACTAATTAATTGTGTTGTTGTTTGTTGTGCTGTCTAGGGGCACCCTTTCCATCATGCATACACACAGACCAGCCCCCCATCAGTGCAGACAGTGTGTGAACTGGTCTTATCTGAACAAACAACATTACCAAACCATCTCAGCTGATCCTGTTACCCTTTTAGCCACCTTTGACCTGACTAGTATCTTGGACACGTTTAGATAAGACAAGCAGAGCACTATGTCAGATCACAGATCACTAGTAGATCTATCTGAGATCTACTGTATGAGGCACTTTGTTCATCAATGAGAGAGACTGTCTCTAATGACGTGCCTCCTGAGTGAAGTGAGGGTATAGCTCAGATACGGTTGTCAGGGACAACGCCTTTCTGTTGTCTGTCTCTCACCTGAGGGCGGAGAGCCTTCCATGTCTGATGGAATGTTTGGATGCCTTAACGCTTTATAGTTGGCGATGGCACACAATCCACAAAGGTATCTTTCCCCAAGTGTGTGTGCCTGTGTGAGTCATCTCGTCAGTCTATCATCAATCTAACTGACCTCATGTCATCCTCAGAAACTCCCTAACGATGCATATCGAAGGACGCGTCATTGATGATGCATATTTCATCAATTGCCCCCTCACCTCAAGAGAGCATTAAAACCCCTCCCCCACCTGACGGCAGCAATAACACAAGACCTGTCCCCTCGTCA
>CAEFZP010000070.1:57500-132888 GCA_903064625.1 Mallotus villosus
TGTTTGTGGCTGCTGTACATTGTGAATCCATTAGCCGGGCGGCGTGAGATTTGATGAGATATTAGGTGGTCTGCCGGTGGAAGTGTGACTGTGGAGCCTCTAGTGTGGAGTCCCAAACGGTGCGATGAACCTTCTGGGCCCTCTCCTGCTCCCCTTTGATGGAAGGTGATGTGGGACGCACGGCCACACAATCGGTGTGTATGTGAACGTGTGTGTGAGTGAGCAAGCGAGCAAGATAAAAAATCATTTCCAGAAGTGCATGTGTGCATGTTCTGTGTGTGTGTGTGTCTGTTTCTGTGTGACAATGTAGGAGAGTGTACGCGTAGATGCTAGCTCTGTGGCCCCAGACGTGTGTGTGTGTGTGTGTGTGTGTGAGGGAGCCTCCACCCTGTGGCACAGCGTAGCCTCCTCTCCAGTGCTGTAGCCTCCTCTCCAGCGTAGCCTCCTCAGCAGGAGGTGGGCAGAGTTGCGGCGTGTCAGATGATTGATTGGCAGTCGGGATGGGCCTTTATGGAGGGGTGGGAGGATCGGCTGATGCAGATGGTGGTTTCCAAGGCTGTTGCTGTGGTAACGGAGGGACTGGAGGTATTGCTCAGCGCACGCAGGCGGAGGACTTTGGGGATGGTCTTACTTAAGGATTCTGAGAGCATGAGTGGGAGCGTCTCCCTGCCTGCCCGCCCCCCCCCACCCCCGTTTCACTTGCGTAATCCACTGCTCAAAAAGATCAATGAAGATTTAGGGCTCGATTGTCATCTTCTTCCCATCTGTAAACGTCAGTAGAGGCGAGGGCCTGTGTCAGGGACAGGAAAGTCAGACTGGAGAGGAGAAGGTTTCCCCTTTCCAGATCATTCCCTCTCCTCTCCTCAGCCTGCTTGTCTGTCCCTCTGCCTTCCTTCTCTCTCCTCTCCTCAGCCTGCTTGTCTGTCCCTCTGCCTTCCTCCTCTCTCCTCTCCTCAGCCTGCTTGTCTGTCCCTCTGCCTTCCTCCTCTCTCCTCTCCTCAGCCTGCTTGTCTGTCCCTCTGCCTTCCTCCTCTCTCCTCTCCTCAGCCTGCTTGTCTGTCCCTCTGCCTTCCTTCTCTCTCCTCTCCTCAGCCTGCTTGTCTGTCCCTCTGGCCTTCCTTCTCTGTGCCCGGCGACACACTGTTTCCTTGCCCAGGGGGGACAACACCTTAGCATGCAACCTTCAGCCTTCATAATGAGCTGATGCCATTGAAAGTGCTTTAAGAAATGTGACAAATTTGGCGGTCAAATTAAAAGAAAGTTACTTGAAATTAGTTTGTGTAACACTCTGTCTGCAAATGTCCAATACAATCTTTCAAAGCAATGATCTGATGCAATGAGGGTCATCAATTGAACACGCACCAGATACAAGTGTTCACTTCCGGCCCATGCGATTATGCTTTGCGGCTTAATCGTTTGGGTTTGTGTTAACGGTCCTCTTTCTCTCCTCTCTCCCCCCCCCCTCCCCAGGTTCACCGTACTACGACAACGTCAGACCCCTCTGCTACAGCGACTCGGACGCTGTCCTGCTCTGTTTCGACATCAGTCGCCCAGACATTGTCGACAGCGGCCTGAAGAAGGTAATGCCGTCCGTTCCAACTAGTGAGGAGTTCATCCCTCCTTCCCCTCTCTGCAGACCTCAACCCAGCTCAGGGTTGTAGGCTATCACTACTGTAGACTCCATGTTTGTAGTTTTTCTCTGTATCTTTAAGATGAAGTCAGTGCATTGCAACCCATCCTTTATTAGTATCAATTAGCATACAGGGTATTAATGCCAGCCCATGAAGACCGAGTGATCAACAATATCTCTAAATTAATCCTATCTCTGCAGTGGAAGGCTGAGATTCTGGACTTCTGCCCCAGCACACGCATCCTCCTCATTGGCTGTAAGACCGACCTGCGCACGGACGTGTGCACACTCATGGAGCTGTCCAATCAGAAACAGACGCCCATCACCCATGAGCAGGTAGGCGGAGCTAACACACCCACATTTAAAGAAGTGTATTTGGCGAACAACGTTTAGTTCGAGTTGGGGATGCAGGCGATCAAGATGAGAAACCAAAACCAAGTCCGCTGAGGATGTGTGCTCACTGATTCTCCCTCTACCCCACCCCACCCCAGGGCTCAGCCATGGCCAAGCAGCTGGGAGCCGAGGCCTACCTGGAGTGTTCGGCCTTCACCTCCGAGAAGAGCATCCACAGCGTGTTCCGCACAGCCGCCCTGGCGTGCATCAACAAGCTGCAGCCGCTGGCCAAGCCGAGCCCCACCCGCCGCCTCTCCAAGAGACTCCTCCACCTGCCCAGCCGCTCCGAGCTGCTCTCCTCCACCTTCAAGAAGGAGAAGGCAAAGAGCTGCTCCGTCATGTGAGTGGAGCACCCCCCGTCGGGACGGAGGCTTCCGTCACTCTCCTCCCAGTTCCCCCCCGTTCCCCCCTCTTTCGGGGGAAGGGGTCCGGGGTGGGGGGTGGGTGTGTGGTGCATACGATGGCTTTTATCAGTGAAGGATTCCTCCTGAGGAATCCTTCTCCATGCCCCCCGGCCCCCCCCACTCCCACCCCACAGTGTCCACTCCCCCCTGGACTGTTCAGCACGTCATTGTCCATGACTTTCTATCATGACTGTATCTCATGCTTTTTCCAACAAAATAATAATAATCCAATAATCCAATAATCCATGGTTTGACCATCAGCTAACATTCTTTTTATCACCTGTAAACAGTATGCTGCTGTTGTGGGGTGACACTGACCAGACCTACTATATTAGGCACATGTTGATTTGTCCAAATTGGAAAGTGTGCAATGTTAAATCTTGTGATGTAACTGCCTCTTAAGACAACTCAATGCCTATTTTTGTAAAGCAACCTTGCATGCAATGCTCAAACACAACTGTTCTTTTTGCCCCCCTCTTTGCTCGAGAGGAGCTGAGCAGCCGGTTCCCCCTACTCAGGCTCACAGACAGACAGAGAGAGAGAGAGAGACAGACAGACAGACAGACAGACAGACAGATGTGGGGAGAAGAGTGTCTCTGAACCCTGCCTAAATAGAAAGCTGTTACACGTTCCTATTGTCTCTGCAACCACGAGTCCTGGATGGAGGGATGAGTGGCGATGGCGTGGGCGGCTGTGTTACACTCCAGTCATCACCGTCTAGACAGTGTGAACCTGTCTGCGGTGGGCTTCTAGGTAGTGTAGTTCTAGAGAGCCCTGCTCTCGTAGGCTCTCGGTTGACATGAGAACCAGACTCTCTACAGACAGATTAGAGCTTTGTGATGAGCTTAAAAATCGTTTCTTTTTTCTTTTTAAGGATACAAACAAGTAAATGCTCCGAGCGGTGCTTTCTGAGTAGGGAAGGTATCCATCCCTCCCCGTTTGTATTAGGCTGTCCTCAGATGTTTACAGATGTGCGCTTTGAACGAGGTACCATAGCTCCCTCGGGGTGAGGTATGGGATGTGGCCAGGGGCACAGGGCAGGCTCCTGACAGCATAGAGCAGCCATGTGCTGGGTGCTGAGGTTTAGCTGGATAATTGACGGCAGGATTTATGTTATTTTATTATAGACGCCAGGGCGTCCGTGCCACATAGAGAAAAGCCTAACTGTCTGATGGGGGACACTGGGAAATCCGGGATTGAAATTGAAGTCGGATGAAATGTTGTAGCATCACGTTGTTGGGCCCCAGACAACAACAAGGCTCTGATCGTATGCAGTTGAATATGCCGTTTAAATACCATGTTCCCCAAGAGTTCATTCAGATTTTTGAAAATATGCCTGTTGATTTATTTGGTTTTCAACAATCTAATGTAGCACTCCCATTTCTTTCTTCTCTTCCAAAATGTTTTTCTCGTTAATCTGTTTAAACTCCAATGAGCAGCACTTAAACTATGTTTAAACAACAAGGAGGACTGTCCAATGTATGGCAAAAAATCTTAAATATTTGGCTTCATGGTTATGTGTGTGCGCGTAGCATCAATCTATGCTTTTAACCATAAAGCAATAAGGATTTAAGCGCTTGTGACGCAAAGTAAATTGTGTGGCAATAAAGATACAGCTTTGTGATCAGTCGTCATCACGCTAATGTTCCATCTGTGGCCAACAAACTGAAACCATTACTGCTGGAAAAAATGAACAAAAAAATGTAACTACAGAAAGAGCAGCCCCACCCCCGCCCCCTGCCCCCGCCCCCCTGCCCCCACCCACCCCTACCCAGTCAGCCATTTACAACCAGTGACACTGTTGAGCTGTCCTACAGTAAACAATTTTAAACGCCGATAAAAGTGGGTTGAGGATAGCTGTTTTTTAAAAGTTACGCACCTCTGTATCGATACAGGTACATTTGACATTTCGCTAACCCTATCATTAGGAGGGTGGGCTAAAGAAGGGGAGGTTAATCCAAACTTGTCCAGGACAAAAAGCTTTTAGCGTACAGGTGGCAGTGTTTGCATCGGTCCAGCTTTTAACATATGACAGGACTGGTGGTAATGCATATGGAGGCCTTCAAATACCTAACAATCGACTTGTGCAAAGGGCTAAGAGTGAAAGGAAATGTAGAACACAAAATCCTAAACGGTACAGGCTGGCCCTGTCCAAAGAAAGCTATTTTTCCATTCTTCGTTTTTTTTCTCAATTGTGATTTTTAATATTCATAAAAGCTTGAAGCAAATCGTCGTGTCGTTGTCCTTTAGTAGTCTCCCCAAGACGGTTATCAGAATCTGCGGCCGCCACCCCTGGAAGTCAGTCTGGAGGACTCGGGGTGGTGATTTGCACAAAAGGCTCTCCTCTCTTGGTCACACACTGAATTCCTCAGCATTGCCTAGCAACAACAGTTGAGCATAGAAACCCCGGAGCTCGCTCTCTGGTTGGGAAGCGTAGGGAGACAGGGATGGGTTACAGGGGGACAGAACCACATCCATATCATTGGTCCAGATTTGCTTCTATCCCCACGTTTCTGTTGCTCCTTCGTTTCGGAGGTTATGCAGGGTTCAAGGCTTCCTGGATGAGACTTGGGTTGAATATATGAGGTGTATATATATCTATATGTGTGTGTGTAAATATATGTGTATACACGGTATATATTGAATCTAGGATGGGGATAGGAGCAGTTCTCAGATCTTATCAGTAAATATGCAGCCATTGTGTGGTAATCGTCAGTGTGTGGTACATTGGTGCAGTCAAACTCCTAGCATGTCTTATTAAAGTTGTATGATTGTAAATACGGTTTCTCGTTTTATAACCTTTGGAAGACATCTTGAATATGTCGCGGGAAAATGTTGGTCCCAGCATCCGAGGACAAAAAGATGTTGTTGATGTGAATATTTGTTTGATAGCTGTTGCTATTTTTTTCGCTTCTTTTTTGTTTGTTTGACTTGTAAATTTGTTTGAAATCTATTTTGAAACATTGGACTTTCTCTCTTGTTCTTTTGCGGTGATAATAAAGCTTGCCTCGTCTGGCACCCATGAAAGACATTGCAATGTTATTTATTAAAGGAGCCTTTAGGGCAGAAGAGTCCGAACCTTGATGCTCCAAATCTAAGATTCTGTCTGCGTCTCGATTGTTTTCAGGTTTTAAAATGCAACCAACCAACCAAAACACATGCTTTCATCTCTCAGCACCTCTCGATCTTCTCCCCTGTTCAGCTCACAGATCAAAGAGAAAACACATGACACGCATCGTGAGTCGGTTGCATCACTCTGACAAGATGCTTATTTCAACCAACCGTTTCGTGTGTAAATGGCTAATCGATAGCCTTGAGGACGAGGGTATGAAAGGGACTATTGGATTGACCCAGTCACAAAGTCAAAGAGAATCCTCCCGGTAGGCCTCAGTCACTGTCTTTCGCTGTCAGTGACACCAGTGACACCTGTCAGCTACCCGACACAACGTCCCAGTCCAGTGTGACGACTGCAGTCCTGCAGTCTCCGTGTGCATACAGATTAGCTCTCATTAGCGCAGAGACACAGTGGTCCAAGCGGACAGGGCAGCACTGCCCCGTCTCGTTAGGTTAAAGCCAGCCGGAAGGTCGCTGCCCAAGACCGGGCAAAGAGGTCAGGGCACGAGCAGAGAAGGGGGGGGTGCGTTACAGACATGCTGTGTTGTGGGAGGGCTGTTCAGGGAGCACTCTGGAAGGAGCCGGCTTGTAGAGACGGTGTGAGAACAACGTCCGGGGAGAACGCGAGGCGTCTCCCCCCCGGGGGAACCAACGCTCCCCTTGCCAGCAGGCCCCCAGACTTGGCTCACCTTCACCTCAGCTGGCTGTTTGAAATCTTGTGTCTCCGTTGTCATCTCAAGGACATTTGCCACTTCCCCTCACATCTGCTTCCCCAGCTCCTCCTCACCTCCCAACACACGCACACACACACTGAACATCTGGGAAAGAGTGAGTGCAGGCAGATGCTGCTGGTGCCTAAGACAGGCCTGAAGCCAGGAGACATGTAGGCTGGGTGCCGACCCACCAACAAACACTTGTGCTCGCATGTAGCCTCCTGCCCTAAGCCCAGAACTCCGCTAATTACTCCCACAGACAGGAGCTCAGGGTCACATCTGTACGGCAAAGCCGCCCTCATGACGCAGGAACAACAGCGCTTTAATCTGGCAGCCATTTTTTCCAGTCAGGGAAAACTGGATCAGGGACAACTTGTTTGTTGTTGACGAACGAACGAGGTGCATTCTCTCTTCGCACCATCTGTGGAACTGTGTATTTCCACTCAGCGACTTCTGTTTAAATCCCACTCTCCGCACGAGAGAAAAAGGGAGGGAGAGAGGCTGCATTCTGTCAGTGTAATCTCCTAAACAAGCCCAAATAGTCCCACAATCCCCCTGTTGGATTCAGAATGCTATAGTTTACACTTTTAACACACAGCCCCGAACTGGAACATAGACTTTCAAAGCAAAAACAGATTTCACAAAATCAGCTGCCTTGACAAAAAATACAACGTGACATCTAATTACAAGGTTATTCAATCAATCATTACACGATTACCCAGGAAATAGAATTTACCCATAGCCCTCTATTATGTGTTTGTGCCAAAAAGGCCACTTCCCTTGACAGCGGTAAATTATACATAGTAACGGTCAGTTATCGAAAAATAATTGACCGCAGAACGTTGGGAAGCCCCATTCAAGTGAATGGGGCATTCTACAGCATTAAGAACAGCCGTGTAATAATTACAGTATAATCCATGAAAAGTACACATTAGACATTGAGCTTTCTGTCTTAAAATTATTCAACTATTTGTTTTGAGCAGAAAGAATGTTACTTAAGAGCATGATTTTTTTTTCATTTTGTCCTTGTACTAATTCCATGAGCGTCACTGTTGTTGAGGGCTGACACATCCTACTTAACACAGCTTTTTTTTTAAGGTTCTAGCCAAACTTCAAACCTGAACTTCAATTAATATACTAAGAATACAAAGAACGTCAACAAGGAAAAACACGCCAAAACAAACAATGTCAAAAAAGCTCAGAGAAGAGCTTCACACTTATGGGAGTGATTTGTATCAGTTGAGACAAAATATTTTAATTCAGTTTGACTTTGTGTTTAGCATTTCCAGAGTGTGTGAAAGCAATGTGAAAATGACTCACTGTTTTGCAAAAAAAGACTACTGTTGTGCTCGTCAGGTTACGATGGAGATCAAGTGGTCAGTGTCAGTTTCATTCATCTCAGCAATAAAACATTTTTTTAAACTGGTGTGAGTTGACTGTGCTCGCAAATGCAGACGTCAACAGATTAGCATGAGCAGTGTTCATAGGCTCCCTCCCCAGGAAGTCACTTCTGCCACGCTGGATGGATCCTGTGTCACCTGAGGTGGAATCTGCCGACGTCAACAAGCCCGGCGCGAGGCGTCCGCTCACACTCAACACCGGGGTATGCAAATGGAGTCCGTACGCCGCCCGTCTGAGTAAATTAGGCCAACATCTGGATGGGCACGGGGAGTTCAATTGCTTACTCGGCCATGGCTTATACCTCGAGGGTGCAGTGAAGGGAGGGGGGCGGGGGGGTTGTGGTGTGGGGGTTGAAGGCAGGGTTTGGGTGTGGATTTGAGGTGGGGGTTTGGGTGGGAGTTTGGGTGGGGGTTGGTTTGGGGGGTTGTTGTGTGGGGGTTGAAGGCAGGGTTTGGGGCTGGGGTGGGGGGTTGGTATCCTGGCATCAATGTGGCATCGTGCCACAATACAGCGAGCTCTCAGAACAGAGCTCCCTGTTTGGTGTGGAGAGATGTCCTTCTGTGGGCCCAAGTCCTTTGTTTGCAAACTCTGCCAGTCCGTCAACAGCATGACACGCTTACAATATTTTTTTTAAACACACAATTTTAAGTATCTTTCTGACAAACCATAAATGATCTGACATTAATTAATTTGAAAGTAAATAATAATAATAATTAGACTTTATTTATAGAGCACATTTCATACAAGAATTGCAAATGCTTTACATAACATAAATGATATTTTCTGAAACCTGACTGAGAGACTTCCAAGATGTTATTTTCTTCGAGAAAATCATTTATTTGGACTAATACTATCTTTTCCAAAACTTTACTGATAAATAGAAGATTTGATATTGGTCTGTAATTTGCACGTATACTGATATCCAATTTGGGTTTCTTTAAGAGGAGTTTTACAACAGCTGTTTTGAAGGCATCTGGGAAAACGCCAGTTCTAAAGGATGTGTTTATAATCTCTAGTAGTAGAATGTTGTGGGTATAGGTTGTATATCTGAGGTTGTAAAATGCCATGCATATAGATTTGTTTAAGTAGCAAGTGAGTTCGATTGTCAGTTGAGGCGGCGAAGAGAAAAAGCGAAATGCTCTCCCACTGTTGGACGGGGTATTTGGACAATGGGAGGTCAAAGGGGAATAGCAGAAACACCAAACAGCCCTCTGTTGTGCTGTGTGATGTCAAGTCTCTGTTCTCGGTTTGAAGATAATCCATGGCACAGAAGAACACAGCAAGTACCGGCCAGATGAGAAGAAAACGCGCGTGTGTGTTGGACTGATAAACACACGTTTGTTGGGATCACCCATCGTAAACGAAAAAGATTCATTTAGCAGACGCTTTCATCCATAGCAACACACAGGGTGGATTTGAATCCCGGATTCTCTTGGTCTGCAGGCGAACGCCTCGCCACTGAGCAACGCCCACTAATGTGTTCATACAGTCACGTCTGTACAGAAGGAGCCAGGGTGCTCTCTGATTACTGATGAGCTGTCTGGTTCTGGGCGTGCTCTCTCTACTCTCTTTGCTCTTTCTATCCCTCTCTCTCTAGTCTCTCTAGCTCTCTCTCTCTCTGTCTCTCTCTCTCTCTCTCTCTCTCTCTCTCTCTCTCTCTGTCTCTCTCTCTCTTGATGTCTCTCTCTCTCTCTCCCTCTCTCTCTCCCCCTCTCTCTCTCTCTCTCTCTCTGTCTCTCTCTCTGTCTCTCTCTCACACACACACACCACACATGGAAGAGCACACAAACACACACTACACTGCCTCTGCCGCAGTGCAGGGCCAAGCCAGCGCATCCAAACCCATCAATTTCCAATTCAGTCACTTTGGTTTATAAAAGGATACTATGAAGGAGTTCATCAGAGCATGATGGCGGGGAGGTTCGGCCATGCCTTGCCCCTTCTACAGTCCTTATCTGCTCATGGAAATATTGGATTCGATTTTCCCTTTCTTTTGTTGTTTGTTGCTTTTCTTTTTTTGCACGGTTTGAGTGCAGGATCGAAAAGGTGAACCAATGGTTTGCCCGATGTGCTGGCCAGCCTTGAAGTGTTTTTTCATTGTCGTCAAGATCACTGTAGGTTTCTCCAGCAGACTGTTGTGAGAGTGAGAGGGTGGTTTGGTGGTCTTGTTCTCTGGCAGCACTGCTCTGCAGAGGGACTAATACCACCATCCATCCTCTTCAACTGACCCCTAACACCCCCCTACCTCACCCAGAACAGCCCCCCTGCCCTGCTCCCACCCAGCCCCGAGAGTCCCTCTAACCCCCAAGACCCTCTCCGACCCACCCTACCCCACAGAGCACCACCAACGAGTCAGATGAGAATGACCCCCCCCTCCCCCCCTCATGCTGGTTTGTGTTCACTGAAATAACTCAAACTCCTCGCCCCCATCCTGACATGTTATTTAGGACGGGTCAAAAACGTGCTCCGGTCTCTGTGTGGGCGAGCGAGTCACATGACGACCTGGAGTCACATGACGACCTGGGTGAAGAACGGTCCCACATTTATTCTTATCTTTTGTATTTGGCATGCAGGCTCCTGTGGATTATCCATTTACCCGTTGTCGGAGGAGAGGCACATTTCCGTCTCGTTGAAAACAACTGCGTCTGCAGTGGGCAATGACAATCCTCGTCGTCCCATCCCGACACACACATTTATGTACACAGTCACACACACACACACAGACTCGAGCACACATTGCAGCTCCTACATGGAGACACTAATAGAACACACACGCTCTCAGTCGCTCTGCCGTGATCACCAGGCAACGGCACAAAGGCTGAGGCGTGCTCTGGTGCGTGTGTGTGTGTGTGCATGTGTGCATGTGTGTGTGTGACGTGACAGTGTCTGAGCAACGTGCACTCGCCCCCTGGATCTGGCAGCCTTCCACGTCGTGCGTGTGTGTGTATGCGAACGGTCGTTATGTGTGGTCGGTGTGCTCATTCTCTCTCTGTGTGCTTTGGGTCTGAGAATGCATGCTTGCATGATGTGCCTGTGTGTATTTGTTTGTGTGTGTGTGTGTGTGTGTGTGTGTGCAAGCCCACAACATGAGGGGGCTCCAGGACAGAGCCCACAGCCACGCCGTGCTCCCTGCTCACCGAGCAGCAGCAGAAGCACTCACACAGAAAAGCCCAGCAGAGCCCTGTGTGTTGTCCTTCACGTTCATAAGTGCTGATTAAAAATGCCGGATGAGGTCAGCTGAGCGCTCGCCATCACTGATTGCTCCGAGTCGTCTCCCCTCTCCTTTTAGTTAATTGTCGTGTGCAGACCGTCGCAGGCTGTTGCGTACTGATTTGATGGCGCTCACTGAAGCCTTGTAAGACTCTGATAATACTGTTGGTTGACGTCCTTTTGATTTGATCTACCGTTGATACCTACAAACTGTTTTCTGGGTGTTGCTTTTTGGAACGACAGGCTCAGTAAACCACACCAAAAAAAGAACAATAACCTCATAGGGAGAGCTAGAGCGTTGCTGTTCCCTGTGGAAATTAGAGGTCCATTAGTGATCAATTGTGTCTGTTCTTGCTGCGTGACTGTTGTGTGTAAATGTGTGCGCACGTGTGCGAGTGTCTGTGCCAGTTGGAGAGGGTGTGTGTGTTGTGTGTGTGTTTGTGTGAGTGTCCAGGTGTACAACTGTCAGCTTGAGTCGTGTGTCTGCGCACAATGAGATGCCCCCCCTCCCTCAAACTATCCAGACTGAGCCAAGAGGAGAAGAGGAGCTGGGGGAGGAGGGGAAGAGAGGAGGATGGAAGGGGAGGAGGGGTGGTAGGGTGGAGGGGAGGAGGGGTTGGGCAACAAAGGGAGATACGGGCCACTGCTTTCCGCCTATATTTGTCCTCATCACCCCTGCTATAGGGAACCATGGCTACACACTGGAGCATGTGTCTTTTGTGGAGTGGGGGAGTATGAGATGTGGGTTTAGCCTCCCACCCCCCCCCCGCCCCCCTTCTGCCTCCACCACCCCCCACTCCTCACGGTCAGACCTGCACACGGTCACCACAAAGTGAGCAAGGCAAGTGCTTTTGCCTCGCTAGGGTCAGGGGGGGCTGGGGGATTAGAGTCAGGGCCGGGTCAGTGTCTCTGTGAATCACACACACACACACACACACACACACAGAAGCATCCCCTACCTCTGACTGGACAGGGCCAGATCGCACTGAGGGTGCAAGGAAAATGCAAAACATTCCGGTGCACAGCACATTCCAGTAGATCCCAGCTGTGTTGCTATGGTGGTGGAGTGGTCACTACGGTTGTCACGGTGATGCTCATGCAGGAGAAGGGAGGGTGTGTGTGTGTGTAGGGGAGGGGGGTGGGGGGCGGGTTTGGTGGCTGATCTGCTGCAGGAGACCCAGCGCAGAGGCTGAGTTAGAGGCTAAGCCTAAGTGACAAGGGAGCTGTGAAGGAACAGCACTCTGGAACACCACGCTGGATGGATGTTCTTGAATGTTCTCAGAGGGGGAACTGAAGCATCGTGCGAACTGAGGGTTACGCAAGAGAACTGCACGGGGATTGGCTGCGGTCTCGTGGTCTACATCATGCTTCTCACAGGATGTGGGAGGGATGTGGCACTGTGGAGATATTTACATCAAACATGTCTGGCTAGCTCAGTCTTCTTTATCAAAAGAGGCCGGCATTGTGGCTGGCGGAATTTCTGTAATGGTTTATTAGTGGCCACTGCCTTGATAGTGGTCTCAGTTTTTTTTTGTGAGGAGTTTGTTGTCATGACAACATCAGGTACTGGTCTCCAAAAGTGTGATAATTCTGTGTCGTTGCCTTTCCTCTTAGGAAGAATGAAAGGTAAATAAAGCAGGAAGAACCAGACACCCATGTGAAAACATACACAGTGTTTAGATCTTTGTCATGGCCAGGTAGGTGACACAGCCTGACAGGCCAAGAGGCCTGAGGGCGTCAACAGCACAAGTAGAGAGGAGTCGATGACGACAATGTTCTGGAGTGTTCCTTATCTCTGTTTGTTGTTCTCCTTCTCTTGCAGGGAGCGAAAGCTCCACAGTTTCTCCCTCTCTTCCTTCTCCTCCTCCAACTTCCTCCTCCTCTTGCTCCCGTCTTCCTCATTAGGGCTGAAGACTCCTGGCCCCGTCGGTGCCGCAATGGCCGTCATAAATAAGAGCGCCTCGTCTAGATTCGCATCGCCACACAACACAAAAGGAGCAGGCCGAGAGATAAAAGAGGACTTGTTAATCAGTGCCCAGGTCCAGGTACTGACCTGTTACCATGCCCCATGTTACCATGCAACGCGATGGCTCTGAAGGAATTCCTTAGTAAGATAGTCTCATCTCTGTGTATCCACCCTCCCCCCCTCTAGTTATCTCTCTCTCTCTCTCTCTCTCTCTCTCTCTCTTTCTTTCTCTGTCTCTCTTCCTCTGGCCTGGTCTTTGATTCACAACTCCTTGGGGTGTGAGCAAGGCTTTGGTGAACAGGGTTTTCACTGTGCTTTCAATTGAAAGGTAGCCTACACTGGTGTTTTGTAGATTCATACTGTGTTGGCATCAGTGTACTGAAATGTGTAACCTTATGATAATTACTCAAATGTTGTTTGAAGATCTCCAAAACTTTGAACAGTACAGACAATTGGGATGCCTGTGTGAGATGTATTCTGTTGGATCTCTACAGAAACTCTGGTCTTGGATCTTCTTAAATCAAAAGGAAACACTGCATCCATTTCATGCAGAAACTCAAACACACTTTAAACCAGATTCATTTGTACAGTACAGTTGTACAGTACACATGGGTTTAGTTGAGTAAGATGGTACCTGAGATCACTTGACACGATGGGAAATAGAACCCACCCCACACACACACACACACACACACACACACACACACACACACACACACACACACACACACACACAGCTAGTGAGAACAACATGTACTCTAAATACTGTGTGGGCAGGGCCACATGTTGCTGATGTGT
The DNA here is from genome assembly GCA_903064625.1 of Mallotus villosus. Taxonomy (NCBI): domain Eukaryota; kingdom Metazoa; phylum Chordata; class Actinopteri; order Osmeriformes; family Salangidae; genus Mallotus; species Mallotus villosus. Next base: position 71,130 of record CAEFZP010000070.1, read on the forward strand.
CTGGTAACTGATGTGAATCTCAAGTGTTAACACAAGGTCTACCTTTCTGGACCACTCCTTAACAGCTCCTGGGAGAGGCGTGGGCGTAGCGTGTGGCTAGGACTGTTCGCAGAGAGCTCGACCCAAATATCACCCTTTTACACTGAAAACACAGAAGAGGAATGCGTGAGCTGAGGAGGAGGACTTGGAGGGCTTGTGGTGCTCCGGGTGCTCTGTAATCAGGTGTTGCATTTTCCTCGTGGTGTAAATTATTGGAAAAAAATCTGTTTCCATGACAACAGACGTTGATTAGTGATGTGACGTTGCGATGACGAGCTGTGCTGCCGTCAAAGGCAAAGGGTAGAAAGAGAGACAGACCGACAGACCGACAGAGAGACAGACAGGCAGGCAGGCAGGCAGGCAGGCAGGCAGGCAGGCAGGCAGGCAGGCAGGCAGGCAGGCAGGCAGGCAGGCAGGCAGGCAGGCAGGCAGATGGACGACAAACAGACAGATCAGTCTGATCAGACAGTTCCCTGCTACTGTTCAACAGCTAACCCTTCCTTCCTTTCCTTCTGCATGCTTGTCTCATCACTTCGCAAGTAAATCATCTCTGACACGATCCCTGTGTACCATCTCCAATGATTAGGGTTATCGACATTTATCTATTGACAAAAGCCAATCGATGTACTGTATACAGTAGTAATACAAAAACAAATCATGAACACAAGCCTGTTTCAGTGTAGTACTCCTGTGCGCTGTTCAATATTTTGGTGCTGAACCAGTCATCTGTTGTCATCCCTCCTGTCTCCACATTTGTCATACTTCGTCATAGCCCTCACAGGTTTCCGGAGTGGGCCCACCGATGGTCCACTGCCCAGTGGTCTTCCACATTAGGGTGAGGGAACACTAATGACAGCACATTTGCCCCCTGTTGTCTGTGATGTAAGACTGGTTCGGAGAGGTAATTACCGGCCACCATTTTAATCTCCCTCGCACCGAGGAGGGATGACAGCGCCTGTATTCTTCTCAAGGCGGCGACGCTGGCCGCCGTTAAGGAGGAACAGCTTGAGCGGAGCTTCCAATCTGTGTTGCAGCCAAAGCCCAATGGCTGCCAGCCTCGCTCCTGTGCCCCAGTGCTGAAGTAAGTCGGTAAATCTGTCAGCATTGCTAAGAAAAGCAGAGGGGTCTGTTCTGCTAAATCAAGCGGACAAAAAGCCATGTAGCGGAGGCTATGAATCAGGGAACAGAATGTGATAAACCCCAGACACACACACACACACACACACAAACACACACACATACACAAACAAGAACACGCCTACATGCACATAAGGTTGTTATTGTGCCCATGGACGCAGGGACACAGACCTCGTAAATGACACACACACCAACACACAAGAACACACCTTCACAGCTCTTAAGCAAGCAGCCTTGGGGCTCGGAGAATGAGCTTGTCAATGCTGTGGGCTCACATTCTGTCCCAATGCAAGCGTGTGTGTGGAGCAGGGAGCGAGGGAACCCGAGAGGCAGGACCCGACTGGACCCCCTCTTGTTAACCTCTAACCACCGACTGCAGTGCGATGATACCAAAATGATTCAGTGATTGGATCACGGAATCGATAGTCATTGTAGTGTATGATGGTTAGAGTGGATGTGAGGTTAGTGTGTACAGTGTTTCTATGGTTACTAGTGTGTGTGTGTGTGTGTACCTGCACAAAAGGACTCTGCAATGAAATGTGTTCAAGGCTACATCCAATCCTATTTGGTTCAATTTATTCTTGATCCACAAGACCAGCAAAGATCAAAGCCTGATAGAGGTGTTGACACTGGTTTTCCCGTGTCTACCATTGTTGCCATTTGCCGAACACCATCAATGCACTGTGGTCAGTCTGGTCTCAAGGTCATGGGAGGAAAAGGAAGAGAGAGTGTGCATGTTTATCATGACCACATGGTGATCAGGTGTGCGATGACAGTGGCTACTAGCTAAAGGTATCAGATGTGTGACATAAAGCCATTTCAAGGATCTGACAAGGTCCATCTCAGTCTTAGAACTGGCTCCATTCTTTGAAAAGTTCTCAGTTGTCGAGACAACGTGTACAGAGCCAACGTGTCGCAGGGCAGGGCAGGGCAGGGCAGGGCGGGGCAGGGCAGCGACACTGATGTGCTCACAATCCACCCATAGCACTGCACTGCATGATCTTTTATACATAGTTCTACTGTATATTTGCTTTATTTAAACTAGTCCTGCCCCTCGTCCCCAGGAACACATGAAGAGAGAGGAGGAGCTGGCCTGTGGAGGACAAAAGAGGAGAACAGATTGCAGCTGCACACACACACACACACACACACACACACACACACACATACACACACACACACACACACACACACACATGCAAACATGCACACACACACACACACACACACACACATGCAAACATGCACACACATGCGTAAACATACACGCATACACACACTAAACACACACAAAAACATATTTTGTGGCTACTCAGCTTATAATTTGATTCCTCAAAGTGCTACATAAGCCATCACATGTAATTTATAAAATGGAGGGATTTGGGTGGCACTCTTGTGGATGTTGGTTACATGAACTGGAGTATTGTGGTTGGTAATGCATTTCAGCCTGTCAAATATAATCTTTTATTTTGGGCAAAAACATTTTTTTTCACTGTTGTGAAAGTACATTTGATGTATCCCTGTTTACAGTGTTTCTATGGTTACTAGTGTGTGTGTGTGTGTGTGTGTGTGTGTGTGTGTTAGTGTGTGTGTGTGTACATGGAACAAATGTACTCTGCAATGAAATGCGTTCCAAGGCTAGAGTACAACCAATCATATTCGGTCTACGTTAAGGCCAAGGAAGTGCGGGGATGGTAGAATGGGGAATGGAGGTTTATATATTGTAGAAATGATAGAGGGAGGGAGAGATGGGATGGATGGAGGGGGGAGAGGGGTGTAGGGAGGGAGGGGTGTAGGGAGGGAGGGGGGAGGGGACCAGATGGACTTGGCCCCAGCGCTCTGAGAACAGCAGATGCCACAGAAATGCCCTCAGTCCCTGAGTGCCAGGGCACTAAAGAGGCCAACTCTGCCCTGTCCCACACACACACACACACACACACACATACACACACACACGTACACACACACACACACACACACTAAGACCCTCTCACTCATCAATTATCATGGGTTGAGCCCACCTGATCCCTTATGAACTTCATATAATTACTGCCAAAGAACATCAATGGAGGATTGTGCCCGTGTTCATCTGGGGTGGGTAGTCGTGTCATACACTGGTCGGGGTCAGTGGACGTAACAGAAGGCCACAGCTGAGCACATGGCCGCCATGACAAGTGAACTGAGAAAAACACTGGATGAATACGAGGGGTGGTGTTCATACTTATTATTACTTAGACAAACCTCGTTGGAATGCAAATGAGAGGCTGCCTGGTCGGTGAAGCTAAACATTTGATGTTTGGCACATTGTTACCATGCTAGACACCAATTACTTGCTGGGCAGACACACTGGATCACAGACCAGAATATGGGGAACTTGAAACAAATTCTGTCCACATCTCTGTATATTGATAGTGTGTTTATTTAACATCTCTTCTCAAAACATAAACAGGTAAATGGTGTGACATCTCACAGTTAGTATCCATAAGAGGACACCAAGTTTCAAGTTTCTTCACCATTACTAGTGTGGGTACATTGGAATTCATGGTCATCCTCGTCTCGATAGCTTCCAACATCCAACAAGTCCTGTCATGGTTTGAAATATTCATTTCCACAAAACAAAATCCTAAAAACCTTGACGAAGCCAGCGTGAAACATGGACGTGCGTTCCGTGTCCAACGGAGTCGTCCGAGAGCGAAGCGGTTAAAAGGTGTCTATGTCCGCGCCAGACAGACAGATGCAGATGCCACTGTTGCCAAAGCTGCCCTGAGCCCCATAGAAACACATGAGTCATCCTCTGTAGCAGATGCTGTGTCCTGCCTGTCCTGACTCCGGGCTGTGAAACCTCGAAGACGTCGTGTGGAGAGCAGAGCTCAGTCTTCAGTCCTCTCCTCCTCCTCTGGCTTTGGCCTGCTTGTTGTTCAGTCGTGAGACTCGTGATCGACGAGGGAGCCTTTGATAGCCAGAGTGAAATTAGAAGATGACAGGGAATGTATGAAATGATCTGTCGTTCGTGATGACTCACGTTGCTCTGGAGAGGTTGCATGACTCAGGTGTTCCATGGAGGGTTCACTGATTGGCTGTGAATATTCGGTCGTTGTGAGATGACAATACCGTCGTAATTGTGACATTCAGAGGCTCCAGACTGACAAAGCACGTTGTGTTTGTGTTTTCTGATGATAATGAAGCACATCCATTGCTTGGGCTATATTCATAACTCCTTCTAAAGGGCTTAGATGCTCAACGTGACAGCCAGTTGTAGATTTTGGGGTCACTAGGGCAACCAAGAATGAGTAAAGTACATATATTCAGACTATTGAAAAACAGCATGGGTTTTAAATAGGACTAGAAACATTCAAGGCACTTCTTTACCAGAGGAGAACATTTCCCTCTATGGGTGAAGAGGGGAAATTACAATGACAAACCAAATCATGCCATGTTTTCTTGACACATGTGTTTAATTGAGTATTGATTGGCAGATATTTCTGTGTAGAATTTATTTTTGTGATCAATTCATCTTCAAAGTGCTTCAGGGTCAGACAATCCTCCTGAACTCTGTAAAGATAAGCAGGATAACTAAACTGAAGATTGCTCAGTGTGCAGGTTAAAAAACTACTCCATATCTTAATGGATTACCATGAACAACTGGATTACTTTGATGGTTAACGATGCATTACAAACTATAAACCAAAAATAAATTTACTATCCATAATTGGTACCAAAATCTGAACTGGGTTGTAAGATTAGGTTGTAACTCTCTCTCTCTTATCTGTTTTGGAGGTGCTCTCTAAATCATTTCTGTTGGAGATTGGAGGCAAACACGGATAAGAAAATATGGGCAGTATTTTCCATTCCTTCTTAGTAAACATGAGCTGAGGTTATTTTGTCAGGAATAGTCTGGAAAGGCTGGGCTGCAGATAGCCCAGCCCTCATTTCTATGCACAGAAACAGATACAAATTATGGAGTGTGTATACAAAAATTCAATCCATGCACCATTAGTAGTCCAGACCTTTGATATGAAAATGGTAAATGTAACGTCCTCTTCCAGAAAACTGTACCAACACCACAAACAAGAAAAACCTACCGCAAACAGGAACAGAACATAACCTTTTATTCAAGTATTAAAATGTAAAGCACATTATTCTGAATATCAACAGACTCATAAAATACCAATCAACGCAATTAGAAAAGCAAAACTTGAACTTTTCAATTTGCAATGTGCAATCCCTTCATTCTGGCCCCATCTAACATGTACTGCATAGATTTTTTGACAATCCTTTCCCAAAGACATTGTCCTAAGAGTTGGTCCCCTTAACAGCAAAATATTTATATAGATGTTAACAGAAAAAAGTATAATTAATACAATACTCGGGCCTAATGCATATCTTCTGATGTCGTGTTTGAAAATAATCAAAGCATGTGCATATGAAAAATCTACCCTTTGAAATGATGTGCACAGCATGAATTTGGAGAGGCTTTGCTTTTGAACCACCGGAACAACAAAAACAAACATTTTGTGTGTACACTGTATTCTCATACATTGTAGAACTTATATCACTCAAAGCAAAAGAGCATACAAACATAATGCAACCCCCCAAAAAACACACAACTGCCGGTTAGAGATGCTTAGTTCTAAACATGGACATGCTCAATGTTGCTGAATAGAAGGAAGGCACAATAAAAAGACTAATTGATTTCAAACGGACACCATGTCCCTGTGAGGGACTGGAATCTGAACATGGTTATCATTCCTTAGACACGACGTCAACTTAGATCACTTATTTCGACTTCCAAAGAGCACACAGATCTTTTTTAATTCCTAATGTAACAAGCCTCGGAGTGTAACGGGGACAAGGGGCATAGATTGATAGCTGTTGTGCCTTTGATTTGGTATGAGTGGCTATGTGCCTTTGTAGTCTGACATCATCATATAAATCTGCTAAGTAGAACAGAGTACATTGTTGCCCGACTGAAGTGGCATCTTGGGGATGAGGGGTTTGGGGGGTGGGGGGGATCGTAAGGTGAATGCCAAAGAACTTGGCTGAGGACATTCCTGTGACATCAGCTCCAGCGCTGCAGCAGAGACGTGGATAAACATTCCTCCTGTTTTAGGTGAAGCGGGAGAGATGAGGAAGACGAAGAGGGAAGGATGAAGAAGAGCTCCAAGCAACTGACATCAACTTGTAGCTACCGAGCCAACGCGAAAGCTCTTGGCAGCAAACACCTGCATCCGTTTGGGGGAAGAAGGACAAATGGACCAGCCTCCTTGACTCAACAACTTGACAAAGTGCTTTTGAGTGCTTTCGATTGCAATACCTGTACAGAATGAGTTCTTTAGAAGATTCTAGTGAAGCAGTGCTATTCTGCCACCTATCTTTACCACATCCCAGATAACAGATCAATAACATAATTAAATAGAAAAAATATGTATTCTATAAACATTACTGGAGGGGAAACTATATGTGCTTGCAACGTGGGAATGAAGAGTTTCCTTTGCAAGGAAATCAACAGTACCAACAAAAAAATGATTGTGTCAACTTAAGCAAACAAACGTGTTAATTCAAAACAATATTTAAGTACCTACAACTTTAGTACACAACGATCCCGCTCGAAAGAGTGCATTTGGAAACGGTACTATTGCCAAAAAAAGTTCAGGGTTGTTGAAGACGAGAATGCCCTGCACTCGTATTAGTCTTTTTCTCTCACACAAAGCTGCTGGGTTTAGCAGAACTCAAAGAAATGCCAACGAACACAAGAACCATCAGCAGACTCCCCGGCAGGACGTCCGTGAGGCTGCTGAGAGAACTCCTCAGCTGGGCCCCCCTGGGTCTGGTGGGCCGTCAGACTGGCTGGAACCTGCAGCCTAGTCGTGACCAGCAGCAGGAAAAGGCAGAGGCTCCTAGAATGTCCCCAGAATGCCACGTTTCCCAGAATGCCACGTTTCCTTGCTGTCAGTCCAGTGTGATGCCTTTCTCCCGCAGCTCCTCTGTCACTCTCACAAGGTAAGTAGGATCCGGGTAGCCAAAGCTGTCAAGGGGAATAAACATGGTCAGTGAAGAATATAAAGGACAGGGATAGTGACATCTAGTCAAGGACAGCAGAATATCATCTGCCCTTAACAAAAGCTCAAATCGTACCTCTCATTGCATGGTGAAATATCACTTCTCAAATCAATCCTTTATAACATTAAAACCCGTTTTGCCACGACGGGGAACATTCTCTGCCCTTTTCCAAGCCCACTGTAAATCATAACTGGCCCACAGCCAGAGAGTCTCCTACCAGCGCGCCCCGCCCCATATCGAGGTCTTGTGGTGGATGTCGTTCCAGGTGATGACGTTATGCATGCCCGTCGTCATGGAGGTACCGATGGTGAAGATAAGGCGCTGTTCGAAGGCCCGCCGCAGCAGGCCCAGGACGCGGTTCCCCTCGGGGCTGTCTGGGAGGTAGGCCACGCGGTCTGTTCCCGGGTACCGCACCCCTGGGTTAGGATGCTCCGGCTAGCGGGCACAATGACACCAGAATGTCACTTTCATTAGGTTAGAAGACATGAGCGTGTGGCCTTGAGGTCGAGGACACAAATCACCACTGACGGGCATCGGAATTCATCCCTTGACTATTCATGAGTTATCTACAGTATCTATATACTATATTGTGTGTGTGTAAATGTCGTGTTTAGATAGCTGGAGTGATGTGGTGTGTCCGCTGCGTGCTCACCGCCTGCAGACCAGGGGGGAAGCTGTAGATGACGCAGATGCAGCCGTATCCCTCGTGGCCGGGCAGCTCCAGTCCCGGGTCTCTCTCCACCATCATGTTGCCGTTGGCCGGCTGGTTCCCGATGAGCTGCCCGTACACCAAGCGGCACACGGGGCAGGCTCGCTTCACCTTAAAGGCCTGGTCCAAGCACGAGCGACAGAAGGCGTGGCCGCACCTCTCCAGGGTGGTCTTTTCCACCATGTCGCCCATGCAGATGGAGCAGCACGAGGCGTCCTCGGCGTCGCCGGGCGAGGCCATGCCCGCCTCCATCTCCTTCCTCTGCGGAGCGTCGTGAGGCAGGGAGAGGACCACGCAGGCCTCGTCCTCGGCTGGCTTCTTGTACCTCTGCTGCTGCCTCTGGGAGCGTCGGGGCTGCGGAGGAGGGGGGGGCAGCAGGCTCCCCTCCCCGTCAGCTTCCAGGACTGCTACGCAGGGGAGCAGGGAGCGCTTCCTCTTGGGACCGCCATCCTGTTTGCTCATCTCTTTCCGGGCACAGCGGCACAAGTCTATGAAGGCTTTGCGGGTCTCGTTGGATATGGGTCCCTCCGGGAGCCCGGCCCCGGTCCTCCTGAAGCCCTCGACCGGCTGCAGCCGCACAGCGCAGCAGCCCCCGCGCTCCCCCCGCCTGACAATGCCAGCGCTCATCCCTTGCTTGTCCTGGAAGTCAATGAGCCAGGGTCGACCGGAGGCAGCCAGGTAGTCCCAGACCGCCTGCGACACCAGCACCTCGTCACTGCCCTGGCCCGCACGCACACTCATCTCATCAGATGAAACTGCAGGACAGAGAAAATACAGTTTTATTACACCCCCCAGGCCTTGGTCAACAGTTGTCTGTAGTTGTACTTAATCACAAAAACACATTATGTGGCAGAAAATGATGCGCAACATAAAGCTAGGGTCTATGAATAATCAAAGTTGAATACTGCATCATTTCAAAATCATTTTTCTATTATGACCCATGGAAGTCTCAATTCTGTTTCAACAGAAATCTATCAAACTTTCTCACTAGACTATTTTGCCACTTCTGTCTGATTTAATAGGGATATCTCTTTCGTGTCACATCTTCCAAACTTCCTAATATGTGACTAAATTCTTGATAATCTCTACTACATAACATATTATTATGCTGCTATGTTATATTATTGTGTATTATGAGCACATTATGTCCTCCTGAAAAAAGCTTTTGCCTTATAGCATATAGATAGCAATGAAAATAAAGTTGTCCCAATAATTCCACTGAACGATGCAGTGTGAGACCTGTCTGATAAATATGATACAGTTGAAACGTTAAATAACGTTGATTGTTTGAATGTTTAGCGAGTGTTTTCGTTTGTCTTGAGCTCGAATGTAAGTTGCAATGGTCGGAAAACGTGTCTAAACCTGCATTGCATGGACGCATCAGCTGTTCTAAAATGCAGACTGTAAACAAAGGAAACTGCGCCTCAATTCCTCGATCAAACACGTTTCACTGTAAAAAAAGAAAAGAAAAAAAGAAAGGTCTATTGACACTCATGAAACAAAGAAAGTATTTGCATAAACTCATTAATTACCCTACCTTGTGATCCCATAAATTCCCTTAATCGATCAATTATCGTCCTGTTGAAGAGAGAAAAAATCTTTAAAAAACGGAAGTATGATACAGTACTAGTGATAGGACAGTTCCGCAGATAGGATTCTCATAAGGCTACCAGCTAGCATATCAGATTATTATAGCTCCATAGAAGTGCGGAATTTCCATTTTCGGATAACGGTATGCGGAGTGGAATGGGTCTCACCTATTGCCGTTGCTCGCTGGGGTGAGGTTATAGAAAGCTAGCCAGCTAGATTAGAGGATGAAACACAACGACGAGTATCTTCCATCGAATTATATCTTACTCACAGGCAGCAGTGTATGTATTAATGAGAAGGCGGATGTAATCAAGATGTATATATGATACATATTCGTTGCAGACCTCCATTTCGATTTTGTTTTCATTTTAGCAGTGCCGAATCCATTGAATCCTTGCTGCTGCGCCTAGCCTACTTTTCACTTGCTCGCGAGTAACGACGAGTTTGCCTACGTCCTTCGACACACAGATAACACACCCGTCCCGTACACTCTTATCTTCCTCAAGCAACAGTAGCTAAATGTGTATTATTAATGGCTGTTGTATAGCCTACTTAGCTAAGAAACTAATGCTGTACTTGCCTGCACTTTAATGTCACGTCTCCCTGCCTCTTCCTTTGAGTCCATGTCCAACAGCTGATAACTGAGACAAATGTAAGCAGGAAGTTCGTCACTAGAACTGAACTGTGGGTCTGAATCACATTGTAAAAAAAATTCCTAAAAATACTAAAATAAAATCACATTGTTGAGCAATTTTTAAAGTCAAGCACCCACGAATGTTTTCGCTCTTAAATGTCAGTGTTAGTAGATATAGTCTGATTGACAGGCAGGACAACAATGCTTGCGAATCAGGTAGGCCCTACGTGTTTTGATTCAGTATATTACAAGTGTGATACATATGGTATATGTTGGCGTAAGACATGTCAATCCTTCACTGTATGATATTTTGCGTCAAATGCCCTCACGTTCTGCCGCTCATATAGTAAGTCGATCCAGTTAACATTTTGGTTATTGAAAACATCAGGGCAATGCAGTCTTTCTTCAATAAAACTCATGCAGCAAGTGTAGGCCACCTCGGCTCCAACAAAGATAAAAAACTATAAGGTTCTCATATGAGAACCCTTATATATTTTTTCTCATATAGGCCTAGACGTTGATTGTCCTTTCCGAGATCCTGTGTCCACTGAGTTTGTTTACAACTACAACACAGTAAATTAAGGGTTAATGAATTAATAACCCGGAAGCCTGTCGTTTTAAGGCATTCTGGTAACTGTAGTTAATTGCCAACCATCTTGGATCTGAATCCCTCACAGTAAGTTTTTCCAGTGCCAATCTAACGACATCTAACACCAATTAGTTAGTTGTATTTATTTGTTATTATGTACGTGTCTCTTTACATTTATATTACAAAAATGGATTGAACATTTGTGGATTTAATCCATTACACACTTGATGGCCAAGTATCCTAACGTAGCTAGCTAGCCTAACACGGTTCAATACAAGCGGCAGTGCTGAACCACCACTGGTGCAAGCTACGTTCCAATAGCAATAATAATGGCAATGCTTCGACAGCTAGGTAGCTTGCTAGCACGTTTATCGTTAGCTTGCCGGCTCACTATGTTGCAATAACATCTTTTGATAACCTTTGAAAAAGAGGCATACCTAGCCTAACTAGCTACCCCCCTCAAAGTTTCTAATTTCCCGCTTGCTGTGTTGTATAAACAACACATGAGTTGTATGCAATGAAGCTAGACAAGTGTACTTTCAAGTTGAGCTAGGTGTGGATTTCACAACTAATAAGTTAAGTTCCCGGTCCTTACATATGACATCATGGGCAAATATACAGTCAGGCCTACATGTTATGTAATGTAAATATATCATTTATAGTGCATAGACAGTATCTGGCATTAGCCACATGTCTAAGTGTGTAGCTAGCATGTAAAGAGTAATAAGGTAGATAGTCGGTGCCAGGGGCCTTTCTTTGTGCAGCATACTATTCAATTAAAAAAGACAATTTAGCTTGACAGTGTTTTAGCAATCTCTACTTGCTGTAGTGCTTCACAACATCATCATACTGAACCTGGTTCAGTGCTACAAGTCAATAAGGACACTAGACTCAGACTTTCTACCAAGAGCCCAAACATAATAGCCCAAGGCACTTAGTCACTAGATCAGAACTTTACAGTCCATTATTCAAAATAGGTTCCCAAACTGATATAGCCATGTATCTCCCTGCTATAGTTGGTTTAACAGCAAATGAAAACCATTGTGTTACTGAAGCTTTTCATCTGTCCACAGCCATGCCAGGAGAAGCCACCGAGACCGTTCCCATTATGGAACAGGACCTGCAACAGCCTCAGGCAGAGACAGGTTTGTAATACTCATCTTAAACGTGCTAAATCAAAGGCATTTAAGGCCTTGGAACTCATTCATAACAAGGCTGTAATGACAACCACATACAGGTTTTATCATTTGTTATTCAATCAATAATCCAGGTTCGCTTGTGCTTTCTATAGAAAGTCACAATTAAAACATAACATAATCTTCCAAAAATGTGGGTTGTACTGAAAGTTTCAAGCCTAAACTTTCCTAGATAATCTGACAGTACTAGTATGTGTTTTGTATCATTTTTTTTTCATTTTGTAATACATTGGTCAAATTTGTCTTGGTGGATATTTCAGTTTTTACTCAAAACAACTGAATAGTTTATTTGTTTGCAAATATGTTTGGAAAATAAGTAAACATCAAGTGAAGTCATTTTACTGCTGTTATTATTGACTTCTGCTGTCATCAATCTGACCCCGTCGTTGGAGCCTTATTGCTACCGTCTGTGCTGTCCCTTCAGTTTTTTGCTTTTAAGTTTGTAACCTAGGCACTGTTTGTCAGCAAGTTAGACAGACTCGGTTGTAGATGTGAATGTTTCTGTGACGACTCCCTACTCCTCCTTGTGCTTTCCTCTGGACTGTTATGACCACAGCCATATCACCACTTGAGGTCAAGAAATATCCTCTTCAAAGCCCTGCTGAGGATGGCGTAGCTTGCCAAGATGAAGGCTAGGGTCTGATGGTTTTTTCGATTGCCACTGCAACAAGGATGGGAGTGGAAGATTGTAATGCCTGTGGCAGGTACGCTGTGGCAGGTATACTGACTCTGCACAGTCATCTTCTTTCCACTGACCAAGCTGCAACTGAACCCCCCAAAAAAGTAATCAAGAAGTGTGTTACCGTGTTTCCTAAACACAGGACATTTCAAGCTGAAGGACATAGTCTCATCAAGTCAAAATATGACATCAGAGTTGCCAGCCGTTGAAATACCTGGGTTTGATTTTGAAGATGACACTGTTCAAGGTGCATGGAGAAAGTCATTCCAATGGATTTGACAGAAGAGTGGAGGAGATACAGTGGAGTGTGCTGTGATCATGGCTTTACAGCAACACCATGTGGTTAAAGACCAGGATGAAGGTCCAGACAGACGTGGACACTAACCACCAATATTTTCAAGTAATTTGTCACCCAGAATCGCTCTGGTGAATGAAATAGGATTAAGAGGTCCCAGTGTTTTCTAAATCCCTGTGGTTTACATAGGAAACATGTAACTTAAAACACAAAGAAAAGACGCTCAATGTTTATTTAAAGTTTTTTTGCTCAAATTGTGCTTCTAGAGAAATTAGGATTTAGATGTATGTTTTTATGGTCGCCTCACGGTTATCTTGCAATGCAACTGCACTGGGACTTGTGAATTGTGACCTGACTCTGGGTTTAAAAGCTTATGCTTTTATTGAAATCGACATACAAAAGTGCAAATAGTAAGTAGTTGGAGCAGATCATCAAAGCCTAGAAGTGCACTGAACACGAGCCTACATGACTACAGTGTATCAAACCATTGCAGTCAAGTCTGGTGTTGTGACTCTCTTTCAAGCAACTTAATTAACTTCTTTGTTCAACAAAGAGAACTGTGTTTTCATTAGTGAATCATGTTTGGAAAATGGAGACACTAGTCACTGTTTTGCAGAGATGGTGTGTGCTTGTCCCTTTGCCAGAGGCAGAATTCACTTTCATTGGAGTGTGTTGGTGACTCAAGTATTTCAGTGCCTTTGTGGGGGAACAATCTGTGTTATTTGGTGAGCTGTTTGCCAAGTAACATGTATATTGAGTCACACTACAGCAAGTTTGTAGTGTGGTCTCACTCAGTTTTGCAAATACTGGTAAACATACAGCTAACTGATACATTTGGTTGCATTTTTTAAAGGTTTATGTTCAATTCTAGTGTTTTGCGAGAAAGGGAAAAATAATAATATATATTTGACCTCCACAGCCCCATGAGCAAATCCCAAGTGAAATTATTTAGGCTCTTTAACCCCACTCCACATACACACAGAGGAACCACTAGTTCCCCTTTTTGTCCTAGAACTAATGACACTAAAAGTGGGACCCAGTAGGTGTACGTACCTCTATACTCCTCACAAATACCTGTCTTTACCAAGTGCCTCTTCTCCATCCGCTTTATCCTCAGCATCGCCCTCTTCCTTCCCTTGCTCCATCCCTCCCTGCTTGCCCCTAGCCTTCCTTCCTGTGGGCTCCCCTCCTGCTGGTGGAGACGGGGATAGCCAGCAACCCAAGGTAATCCGAGACGCCAAGGAAAACGATGGTGCTTTCAGAGACGGACCGCTGGTTGCCACTAACATACTACAGCCTACTAAAAACGTGTCTGCTGCAGGCATGGCTGTTGCCCCTCCAGCCCCGTCTGCTGCAGGCATGGCTGTTGCCCCTCCAGCCCCGTCTGCTGCAGGCATGGCTGCTGCCCCTCCAGCCCCGTCTGCTGCAGGCATGGCTGCTGCCCCTCCAGCCCCGTCTGAATTTTACGCTCCCGCACCTGCTCTAGCCAGACCCCCGCCTCCCTCTCTGTCTGAGAGAGGACCAAACATCAGCTGCGTTGCGCCACATGTCCACAAGCCACCTGCCATTCCTCTTCTCTCCTCTCTACCCACTGCCTTGTTATCTCCCCCCCAACCGGATATCAGTGCTGCGCCGCCAACAAAAGACATGCCATCCAAAGCTTTCCTCTCTTCCCCAGCCTCAGCTGTAGTCACCCCCGCCCTAGGCATCGCCACCAAGGCAGAGACCCCTTCTCCAGACCCCTCTCCAGAAGATTCCACATCCGAAGCGGCGTCTCTGGCCGAGGCGTCGCACAAAGAGGCTCCTAAAGCGGCGTCGCTCAAATCTTCCCCGCTTGCGTTCACAGTAACCTGCCAGCCAGCTGCCCCTGCACCCATGTCGTTTTTGACGGCCCTCCCCCTTAGTGTCCCCAAGAGAGCTGCCGTCGATCAAGTAGAGGAACAGGAGGCACACGTGGCTGCACCTGCGGAGGCCTTTGCTGAAGAGGCTCAACCGTCCTATGGGTCTGGGGATACCAAGGAGTGGGTAGACACGTGTCCCAAAGGGCCGGCTGAGGAGGGTTTAACCGCTGCTGCCGTTGTCGCTGCGCCATTACCAGCTTCTGCCATTACCCCTGTGCCTGCTGCCATTGACAAGCCACTCCATTTTGAAACGCCAACAAGCGTTGTCCATCGGTCTTCTGCACTTTCTCCATGCGATGCAGAGGAGACATCGGGGGCCACCTCTGCTCTTGCTGGTGTGGATGTCGTGGCTCTGAAAACGGTTCGCCCAGCAGCTGCCCCGGTTCAGTCACCTGCAGAGGCCTTTGCTGAAAAGGCTCAACTGTCCTATGGGTCTGGGGATACCAAGGAGTGGGTAGACACGTGTCCCAAAGTGCCGGCTGAGGAGGAAGAGGGTTTTAAACCGCTGCTGCCGTTGTCGCTTCGCCATTACCAGCTTCTGCCATTACCCCTGTGCCCGCTGCCATTGACAAGCCACTCCATTTTGAAACGCCAACAAGCGTTGTCCATCGGTCTTCTACACCTTCTCCATGCGATGCAGAGGAGACATCGGGGGCCACCTCTGCTCTTGCTGGTGTGGATGTCGTGTCTCCGAAAGCGGTTCCCCCAGCAGCTGCCATGGTTCAGTCACCTGAAGAGCTTGACGATCTTCCCCCACTGATTTCACCCAAAGAGTACTTACTCCCAGACCCCTCACCTCCACCAACCAAGTCCCCTCCAATGTCCCCTCCGTCCCTTGTCTCTGCACCTTCTGTAAACCCCATCTTCATCACTGGTCCCCCACCAGACCTCCAAGACCCCAACACAGCCCAGCCTGTGGTCCAGAACAACAAGGGTATTTCTCTTCATATTGTGCCTGTCTTGCATGGCAATGGAAGTGGCACTAACAACTTAACATGAAGTCACCTATAGGCAAATCCCTGGCACCTGTCATAAAATGTAGATGCATATTAATCGAGATATGTGTTGGGTGAATCGTTGTGTGTTCGGACACTAACAATGAGCTAATTTGCCTGCACCGTGATACAAAACTATTGAAGTTAGCCTGAATGGAGAACATTCAATTTTTTTGCACGCAGACTTGATATTAAAGGTTGAAGTATTTTATATTGTTTGATACGTGATGTTGAATGTAAAAAGAATAACACTGTAGTCATGCCAAAGCATGCATCCGTCAGGTTTGCTAACACTGTTGAGTGTGAGAGCATTATACTTGTTGATGGTTTTACAGTATAAAACATTTATCTTCCCTTCTTTTCCTTAGGTGTGGCATTTGAAATCTCATGTGTATTCAACTATTATTGACATGATAATGTTAACAATTACAGATGGTACTCTGAGAAAATTATTAGCAATTAAGTGCTAAATCACTGTTGGGTTTACAGGGTTTCCCGCAGAACATGTGTGAGTTAGGTGGTAGGGTGGGGTTTGCTGCATGGCCGGTTTTTGTAGTCTAGTTCTGAAAGTTATCATCACGGCTGTTCATGGTAATTGGTAAAGCTTGGTGTCACACAATTTTACATGTTCGTTTCTCTCAAGGCTAAATAATGGGGCTTATGCGGGGCTATTAAGAAACCAGTTTGCAGGAAGTATGACTGTTGAATCTGGTTGCGATGCATTTCTAATTGAACATTTTGGGGTTGCATGTAGGGTCGGCAACAGATTCAGACAGTGACGAGTCTGTCCCAGAGTTGGAGGAGCAGGATTCCGCCCAGGCACAAACACATCAAGCTCAGGTAAGACAACACACCTTTTGGTGAGACTTTAACTATACTTGAGTTCAAGGCTGAGACTTGAGACTGTAGTCGGAATATAAGTAACTTCTACGTTCTCCTTCTTTCCCCAGCTTGCTGCTGCTGCTGAGATCGACGAGGAGCCAGTCAGCAAAGCAAAACAGAGCAGAAGTGAAAAGAAAGCAAGAAAGGCCAGTTGCTTCCTGTGGCGTCACTTGTTCACTTTGAAGGAATCTACCCAAGTTCCCTTTTGACGAGTTTCTTTTCGATCCTTCACCAGGCCATGTCCAAACTGGGTCTGCGTCAGGTGGCAGGAGTGACGAGGGTCACCATCAGGAAGTCGAAGAACATCCTGTTTGTCATCCCTAAGCCAGACGTCTACAAGAGCCCAGCATCTGACACCTACATTGTATTTGGTGAAGCCAAGGTATATAGTTGCTATTGCTGTGATAATTCCTTATGTCATCGTTTAATCAAATGTGTGTTGTGTTCATTGTAAAAGGAGGTAGGCCTACACTTGTCTAAAGGTCCATTCTTATTCAACCCAGATTGAGGACCTTTCACAACAAGCTCAGTTGGCAGCTGCAGAGAAGTTTAAGGTCCAGGGAGAGGCCGTGTCCAGTATCCAGGAGAACACACAAACGCCAACAGTACAGGAGGAGAGTGAAGAAGAGGAGGTGAGTGTCGACACGTTTACTTCTCTGTGTTGTTGTCCTACTCATGCACATAACATTTTAACAGAAAAGCTATAGCTACTTTATTGTTTCCCTAAATTCGCTGCATTCTATGGTTTGTAGGTGGATGAGACTGGCGTGGAGGTCAAGGACATTGAACTGGTGATGTCACAAGCCAATGTGTCACGAGCGAAGGCGATCCGCGCACTAAAGAACAACAACAATGACATCGTCAATGCCATCATGGTAAACAACCACGTTTATTCTGCCTGTAGTTTAATACATTCTGCCATGTTTTACTGCCAGTGCAGCTGACACTAACACTTTATTATTTTGACAGGAGTTGACCATGTAGACACCAAAGAGCTTGGAGGAAGCATCAGAACGTACAACACTATTAGCCTAAATTATTTGAAGGAAATAAAGTGGTGCATTACATAAATGGTTTCTATTTACTGTGTATATTTAGGATTAACACTAAAGGTAATAAATGTGTTTTCCTTGTTTATCTGTAACTCTTTTGTAAGGTTGTGCAAGAAATGACTGTGCTGTCCATGCTCAAACACACCTGTCTATACTGTCTAATCCATAGAAAACATACCTGTCTATACTGTCTAATCCATAGAAAACACACCTGTCTATACATTCTAATCCATAGAAAACACACCTGTCTATACAGTCTAATCCATAGAAAACACACCTGTCTATACAGTCTAATCCATAGAAAACACACCTGTCTATACAGTCTAATCCATAGAAAACACACCTGTCTATACTGTCTAATCCATAGAAAACACACCTGTCTATACAGTCTTATCCATAGAAAAAGGACCTGTTGAGAGCACTGCTGGTACAATTGCATCTTGCATTAGAATGTAAAGACTTGAGTGCTACAAAACTTGTTTGCAAGTTGGAAAAAGCTGGAACTAAAAATCAAAGATTACATTCGTCATATAATGCTTATTAAAAAAGTGTTATAGAAACAGTAACTGATCTGGATAAAGTTTATTAGAGCAAATGTATTGAAAGTGAATTGGCCAGAATGGGAAATTGAGGGCATGGTCTACAAAAGGCAAGGCTAGTACCCTAGTAAGCCTACTGTGTGGAATGGATATAAGGTTTCCAAATATAAATTCTGATCCTGCATGAGACATGTCCTGTCTACTATATCAAATATTGAAAATAAATGCTGCAGAAGTGAGTGAACATACACAAGTCATAAGTAACATAACACAATAACTCCCAACAATGTAAGGTGATGTGGATTAGCTGGTCGATTGCCTACGAAAACACGTGTTTCATAAAAAGGGTTCCATGCATTCAATTCCAAGCACCACCTATATGTATTCAATTTGATCTGAAACTTGTAAATAGATGTAAACGTATACTGTCACTAAGGTTTAGAACTGAGCCCCATGTTGGGCGTGTTTCCATGATGCTGTGCGATCCATCACTCTGACAGGCTTCAAGTAGTTGAATCCAATGTTCCAGATTCATAGGTGCTGTGGTTTAGCTGGTTGAAAGCACCTGTCTTGTAAACAGGAGATCCTAGGTCCAGCTCCCAGCAGCCCCTCTTTGTGTATACTGTAGGGGTTTAATAATGGCCAAACAACCAAAACGAAGTCCCCTGTGTTTGAAGGAAGATGGGAAACTGAACACCAAATACCAATGGAATTACACTAATTTGACTCTGGGTTAATAAATGACCGATGTTCTAAACATTACCTGGTATCAGGGGCGATTCTAGGATCAAAAATTAAATCAAAATGTATTTGTATAGCCGAACATAGACAAACATCACAGCCCGTCAAGTGTTTGGTTCCCTGGGAAGACTCTGAAATGTGTCAGCATTCCCTGTACAGGCTGGAACACTGCATTTATGTAGTCCATTTTCAATATCCTTGAAAAAACGTTCTTCTTTGTAATTCCGTGGAAGTACACAGAGCAGCGCGCAGCAAAATTTGGGGCGTGACAAAGGTACAGACCAGAGACAAAAAAGGTGGAGCCACCGAACTGGCGTCAGTTCAGTGGCTTTTTCAAAACCTACCTTTTACAGCTACATTTTTTAATTGTGAGATTTGCATAGGAAAGAGGTGTCAATGGACTTTGGGGTTCACTGTATGTCCATTTTACCCATTGAACTGTCATTATTCAACTGAGACAAGGTAAATTTGGTTCTGCAATCAATGACCCCTTTAAGTTATGATTATTCTGTTGCAACCCTTACCCACTAGATGATGCTATTACTTTATGTAACGTGTGATCGAGCTTGACTACAAAGTAGCCTATTGAAGTATTTGACTGACACTGATAAAGCTGTAATAAGATAATCAGTTCCTGGTTTAAGTAAAACATTAACTGGTAGTTAATGTTTTGGAGTTTTAGTTTTACCTCAAGAGTAGGTGTGGTACTATAAACTTCAGGACTCCTTCACCTGAGGACTGAAGGCCGATTGGAAAGTTGTTTTGAAATGAGGGACATGTGGTTTTCCTTCATCTTCATCATAGGTAAGACTAACATGTTATACTACACACAGGTTGAACTAAAGTGCATGGCACTGTCTTTGGTTTTGCGAAAAGCAGGGGATTTGTAATGATATGAAAGGATTCTTAAATGTCTCAGCGTGAGAAATGGCTGAAATGTGCAAATCTCATTTGTTGGATGGGGGGGGGTTCTGGTCCATGACATTGTTGACATGATAACAACTTTGTTGACATTGTTAACATGACGATATGTTTCCATGATGATATTGTTGACCACGTTTCTGATAGCTCATGATCATTTATCTTGCCTTCTTTTTACAGTGTTTTTTCAACACATAGTCCCTGTCAAATCAATTCTAGGCCTATTGTATAATGACACCGTTGCGGACACAAAATTGTCTACTGTTTATAATATAACCACACCTGGTTTTCTAAATTCTACTAATCCTGCAACCACTACTGACAGTGTGACTACTGACAATCTAACCACATCTAATCTTGCAACTGACAGTGTGACTTATGTAGGCATTAATACAGTTCATCCTACGGCTATACCTACTGACTATGTAACTCCACCCAATCCTACACCTGACAGTGTAACTACTAACAATTGGACTACCGGTACTGATAATGTAACCACATTTCATCCAAAAAATTCTACACAAGATACAACCACACCGTTTGCTGACCCTGTAACTCCCCCAACCACCATCCCTAACTCCACCCCGTCAAGTATTACCAATCCCAGCTCCTCCATCAGTGCTACATCCACTGCCCCCACCATCAGTAATCTTTCCACCACTGCCATCGACACAACCCACCCTCCTCTGAACTGCACCAATGGAGGTGAGCTACAGAATGGATTCTGTGTCTGTCCCGTTGAATGGACTGGAATCGACTGCTCAATAGGTGGGTCTAAACTGCCACGGCAGTGACGGCACCTTCGCCTGGCTCTGCTGTTCTAAACATGTTCTTAGTTATCTTGTTATCACAGGTATGTTCTGCTCTATGTTTGATATAAACCAATGTACCACATTTAAATCTCTCAGAAAATTTCTGCAAGGAAGAAACCGTTCAAGGGTTTACTTTCCCAAGAACTACCATCGGTTGGTTCGGTTATTCTAAGCAGAAGTGTGGACCTAATACATCCAGTGGTAAGCTAAAGGATTTGTTTGTTTTTCTCGTCCAACATTGCCCCATTTTTGTGTACAGTGTATTGCGTCACCTGAGTGTGTTGACTCTCTTGGCACTGTGGCAGCTGGCCACATTTACATTTACATTTATTCATTTAGCAGACGCTTTTATCCAAAGCGACTTCCAAGAGAGAGCTTTACAAAAGTGCATAGGTCACTGATCATAACAACGAGATATCCCCAACATTGCAAGTACTCACAAACATGAATCATACATTGTGAAAAAAACAAAAAATAAGTGCCAAAGGGAAGAATCATAAGAGCATGAAGTTAAACAAGTTACAATTGGACAACATGAATCTTAAAGTGCACCTGTGGAAGAGCAAACAACAGTAAACTACCTCACAGCGAGTACAATAATTTTAATCAGTTACAGCTAACCAACAAGAGCAGCAGGTCTCTAAGTAAGAGTCCTTGTGATCCTGGAAGAAACTAACATCATGTCCAGCAGATCATGGCCACACACTTTTAAATGAACATCAATATCTCTACATGACATTCTTGATAACAAATTCACTATTTTCTGTTTTATCACCAACAGTGAATGTGTCGAGAGCTTCAGCAAGGTGTACCGGTCAACATGGGACTCCAAAGTTTGATGCCCCAAATGTCTTAGATTGTGACATAACTCTCAGCAACATTCAAGGAAATGTAAGTACAATTTAAATAGAAACGATTCCCAATATAAACAATGACTCTTTTTAAACCTAATGGGACAGTAAATAACTACATACATAATTTCGTTTTGATCCCCTTAGCTATCCAGCACATCTGATTTGCTGAAGTTAGCGAGTAGTACTCAGATTCTGACGTCAAATCCAGACACTCTAACAGCGGATAATGTTACCAAGGCGATTGACATCACCAACATCCTCCTTGAAAGGTCTTCAAATATCTCTGAGGTGCAGTGTTTCCAAATCTCAACACACCATTAATTCTAACAATGAGGCTATATATTTGTGTTTATTTATATATTGTAATTGATATGTATAAGTACAATATTTATACATACTGCATATTTATATTTGTTTTATCTACTAAATACAAATAGTGTATATCAGAGAAAAAGAGATACTATGTGAAATATTCCACTATTCTATTATTCAAAGCTAACTGTGGTGGTCTGGTACCATTGTAGGCAGTTGCCGTGGCAGCATTGACCACTGTTAGTCAGCTGCTGGATGCTTCTGTGCCGGACAGTGTAACAGAGACATCTGGTAAGAGGTAATGTGGATTGTATCATTTAAAGCCCGACCGATATATCGGCGGGCCGATATTATCTGCCGATATTAGGCATCTACCGATCCATCGGTATCGGCATTTATAATGTCCGATAAATTAATATTTAAGTTTTTTTAAATTGTTATTATTATTTTTTAACAATAATTGTGTTTTTGTGAGGGAAATAATAACAGGAGTCAGATGGCTGAGGAGTTAAGGAATCGGGCTATTATTCAGAGGGTTGCTGGTTCGATTCCCGGACGTGTCAAATGACGTTGTGTCCTTGGGCAAGGCACTTAACCCTACTTGCCTCCGGGAATGTCCCTGTACTTAGTCGCTCTGGATAAGAACTTCTGCTAAAAGTGACTAAATGTAAACTACAAATAACGACTGTTAGGGAAATCAGTTTGTTTTGTTACGCGTTTCTGGATTTTGTAGATATTTTTTTATATCGGACGATATCGGAATATCGGATTTTTAAATCACCAAATATTTGTATCGGTATCGGCCTTAAAAATCCTTTATCGGTCGGGCTCTATCATTTACATTTTACTCAAGTAGCGGACACCTTTTGAATCATCCAGACATGCTGTGACCAGAGAGAAGGCCACATTACGGAAACGTTTTTCTTGTAAGGTAATTTTGTCTCTCTACCTCTCTGATTGCCACACAGACTAACTGAAAGTTTACAGAATATCTCACTGAGGTCAGACAACACATCTCTAGTGGTCCAGCCCAACCTCGCGGTCCAGTCTGTCGTACTAACCAGTAACAACATAGTCGGCGTCCAGTTCTCTGCACTAACAGGTTGATGGAAGAAAGCATCGTTCATCCACGTTTGCATATACATTTGCTGTCAACACTTTTTATAATCTAATTAAATGATCGACACAATAATTTCCCCCTTCTCCAGGATTACTTGGTCATTTTTCTGCTGATAGAATTAGACTGAATATCAATGCCTCTGAACTTGTGTCTGACAATGGAGAGGCCACTGATGTCCAGATATTCGTTAGATTAGCACCAGGTGAGTTAACAGTGGACCTAACACCATACAGTAGATTTACTATCCACCCCCTCAGAGTTTCCTTGTGCTTATCACACACATCCTATGAAACATAGTAAACAACATCTATCACTATACACCAGGGGTGGGCAATCCTGGTCCTCGAGGGCCGATGTCCTGCTTGTTTTAGATGTTTCCCTGCTCCAGCACACCTGTTTCAAATGAATGGGTTGTTATCAAGCTCTGTGGAAGCCAGGTAATGACCATTCATGTGAATCAGGTGTGTTTGGAGCAGGGAAACATCTAAAACATGCAGGACACCGGCCCTCGAGGACCAGGATTGCCCACCCCTGCTATACACAATCCAGTATATAGAAATACAACTCTAATTTCTACCTCCTTTTCTTTTCCTCTACAAACTGTGCCTTGTCCACTCAGGAGTGCCTCGTCAAAGTTCTGGCATCTCTGTTGGCTTTGTGCTCTACCAGAATGACAGGTTCTTCAGGTCAAGGGATTTCAGAGCCCACTTGGGCAGTCATAGAAGGGTCATCTCGGGAAATGTGAAAGGAGCGGGAAGGATGGGGACCGACCATGTTGAAATAGTCTTCAGACCAGTCGTAAGATGCCCTGCAGACCCTTGTTTTAGATTAGCTGTGTTGATACAGCAGAGTCAGGGAACTTGTTCATAATTCATGGAGGCTGGATGAAACGGAACTGCTGCTGTGTAAATACAAATCTTTCAACAAATTTCTGTGGGATAAGTTACCCATTAACTCTTTTCAACAGTGGAACAAGGAAGTTCAAGTATACCAACTGTACAACAGCATTCATCCATTTCACCCACAAATCTAAATGTCTATTTGTGTTTGGTTCTCCGGCCACGGTGATGACAAAGCGACTTGTTTCTTTTCTCAGAATGTCCCCAACACAACCCTCTACGACTTTGCATGCGTGTTCTGGAACTACAATAAAAGTGAATGGAGCACGGAAGGGTGCTACAAAGTCAACGTTTCCTCTGAGGCCCTGCGTTGTTTTTGCAATCATACCACCAACTTTGCTATGCTAATGGCAAGTCCTCTCTCACCTCTGTCTTTACTGCCCTCAGTTGGGAACTTCGGTTTCCCACATAAAAATCTAACATCCCTATTACCTTTAGTCCTACAGGGATGATTATGTCTACGCTGAAGCCCTGGACTGGATCACCTATCTGGGGTGTTCCATGTCTGTTGTGGGCTTGGTTATCGCAATCGTTTTTCACATCATGACCAGGTGAGATATTTGCTGTACCGTGATCTGGCAACCCTCACGAAAGCAACCTATGTAGATAGCAGAAATTGGTATGTTTACTTTTTTAATTGGTCCGTTCCTCAGGAAATCCGGTAACAGCAGCCCAGCACTCCTGATGGTGAGCCTCTGTGTCAGCCTCCTCATCTTCACCCTCCTCTTCCTGCTGGGGATCAACAACACCGACCCACAGTCCCGTAAACCTGAAGACATGGACGCCAACATCATGCCTTCCTCTGACAAGCACGTCGACCCAGACCACGGACCCTGCACTGCTGTGGCAGTCTTACTGCAGTTCTTCCTGACGGCCACCTTTGTCTGGAACTCTCTCTATGCCTGTCACATGTTCCTACTGCTCTGGAACCCCCTGAGGAGACCACCATCCTACCTCCCGACTATCACCGTGGTCACTGGATGGGGTACGTAGGTGTAGCTCTGTAAAGTAACAAAGTAGAAAGTACTATTTGTCACTAGCAATGTTTTTTGTATTTGTATTTTTTTTTGGGGGGGGGAGGGTTCTGCTCTTTACTTAAGTATTCAACTTAATTCTGCTGCTAAACAAAATGTCCAACAAACAACAGATGGATGATACTCACCAACTATGTATGACCTCTTAATTTCATTTAAAAGAAGCCTAGACAAACACACTAAAATGATTATGCGTTACACCCTCTGCAGTGGCGCAGGCAGGGGGACTGCAGGGGTGTGACAGGGCGAACCCACTGCAGGGTTGCTGCAGCTACTTGTGCATCAACAACTCAACACTGTCTTCTCTCTCCCAGGAGTTCCGGCTGTTCTCGTTTCCATCACGTTGGGAGTCACCTACAGAGTGGACAATCCATTAAACTACCGACAGGAAGAATTGTAAATCAAAACTTTTTTGGTGTTTCATTATTACTTAATATACTAAACTACCAACATTTAATACACAATCTGTGATAGGTTTTACTGTACCTTTTACTTCTAACCTTAGAATACACTACCAGGAAAAATAAAGCATAGTATGGAAGCAAATCAGTGACAATGTTGGGGGTTCGAATTGTAACGAACCTGAAAAAATTCCAAACCTAGAATTTTTGTATCAGAATTTTTTTAAACATTGAAATAAATGTATATTTTAATCTGAAGAGGTGAATTCAAAACCAACAAATTTGGTGGTATTTAAATTTGTATATTAAGTATCTAATGCCTTTTAAAATTCAAAACATTATGCTACTGATTTGCTTCCATAGCATAGCCTAGTATCTTATACTACAGTACAAAACAAACACAAACTAACTACTTCCTTTTGACCCTCCAGTTGCTGGCTTGCTGCTTTAAACCGAGAGGGACAGTTCGACTTTGCAAAGCCAATGTTCTGGGGGTTCCTCATCCCAGTGGCTCTAATGCTACTCTTTAACACAGTTATCCTCTGCTTTTTTAGCTACACAACATGCAGGACAAACCCAGATTTAACCAGGTACTGATGATGTAGCTAACTGCAATTATACATAAACAAATCCTAATAGTCAAAGGGCTTGTAAAAACGTTTTTATTGCACTTCTATGTTGTGAGTGCTCTACAATCTGCTTTAAGCTATTTAAATTTTCTCCACAGCACCAGACGGTCCTCCAACAAGAAACTTTTTCTGAGTAGCTTCTCCTTGTCAGTGGTGTTGGGCCTCTCCTGGATAATAGGCTACCTGATGCTCGTCATACCAAACAAGAACATGCACTTCATCCTGAACATCGTCTTCTGCCTGTGTACCACAACACAGGTAGTTACCTGTGTAGTTACCTGTGTTGTGTTACCTGTGTTCTCATTGAGTCAGACAGGCAGTACATTGGGGACAAGCTCTGTCAAATGTGTGATGAAAACACAATTCCCATGTTGCCTATGTACAGTATGCACACGCTTTTTAGCGACTGTTTTGGCCCCAACAGACAATTGTGAGATAAGTTACATGGGAAACTCACTAACCATGTTGTGGCAACTCCCCAATAATGCTGTCTGAATAAACAATAGAACAGTTACAGCTCATAAAATGAAGACCTACAAATAACATAGACCTTTAAATAATTCAGCACCATTTGCCATCTCTATGTTTTGTCTTTCACAGGGACTTCAGATCTTCATACTGTTTGTAGCAAGAAAGTCCATCTTCAGGCAAAAGATGTTGGATCTTCCAATCGGCCGCCATGCCAGAAGTTACACTCTTTGGAAACACAAAGACAAAAATACCATTGACTCATACAGAGAACTGGATACATACAACTCTAGCCAATCAAAACTGTCTGTTTCAGTAGAGACAGTATTAGACCACCAATGATAAGAAATACTGCTATACTTACCAGTGAACTATGAGTTCACAAAATAATTCTCTCTTTCTTTCCTCCATTATTACTGTTCCCCTGTTCAGCACACAGACATGTACTTTCTGGTGTTTACCATGTACGTGAAAACAGTTTTTCAAGGGAATTTGTTTCTGTTTGTAGTTTCTAGTTTCTGTGTAATGTTTTTGTTTCCTGTTGTCTAACTGAAAGCTGATATTGAATTAATAAGGATCTAAGCCTTATTAAAAGGTTTTTATTTACGACGCAGTGTAAGGGAATCGTTCTTTTAGATTCAAATTGGCGGGCGTTTCTTGCATTTCTGTCTTATTTACTTTTACTCAAGTCGGGTGGGCAATTCATGAGAAACATGAAACGTGTTGGAGGGCTGCCTGCACCAACGATAACTTGAACTTAATTCTGCTCACTATTAATTTTCTCCCATTGTAAAAAGCAGTAAATTATATATTTTGATTAGCTGCTACTGGTTATCAGAAGAATAAGGATATTCTGTAAATATTTATATGAAATTGTGGTGTAGGTCAAATAGGAAAATACTAAAAGTAGGCCTAATAAACAGTAAAAACTAAAACAATCATTACAGTATTTTTTACTAGGCTAGTTAATCTTCACACACGCTGAATACAAAAAGCAATACATTCTTTTTTTAGTAAATTTTACCTGTTCAGTGAGAGAAATCCAGTCTGGTTTGGGCTTGAACAAGTGCATTGAAGTCTGGTTGAATGTCTGAGATAGATATGCAAAGGACAGCTAAGAGGTAACTATAGCAAACCATCAGCGGCCCTCGCCCACTCAGTCAAGTTCTTTTTTGTAACCTTTGTCACCCCAGATGTTGTCTCCAGATGTACTCCCCTGCAAACCTATCTCCATTTTATAGATGGCAAAAGAAGCTCCCCCTCCCCCGAAGGTGATCTCCTACAGAGCGATCAGGACCTCAGGTGATCTCCTACAGAGCGATCAGGACCTCAGGTGATCTCCTACAGAGCGATCAGGACCTCAGGTGATCTCCTACAGAGCGATCAGGACCTCAGGTGATCTCCTACAGAGCGATCAGGACCTCAGGTGATCTCCTACAGAGCGATCAGGACCTCAGGTCAACAGACATTTCTCTCCAGCCTGCGGCTAAGACACTTTACAACCTCTGCATGTTAGACACATCACTTTGGCACACATCCTGAAATCTCATTACATGTTCATCAAGTCACATAAACTAAACAGTATTGTTATCCCCCTTTCCGACAGTCGTATAACTGTTTTCAAACATTCAACCTTCTGCCCTGGAACATAACTAAATCAACTGGAACATCTTTACGTAACTGGCAGAACATATACATGATGAATTGACTATGAACAATGCCAAGATTGTGTGTGCATGGTGATTGTACAATCTTCTCATAGGCAATGTAGCCTAGTTGATTAAAAAGGCAACCTCAACGAACTGTGGTACAGCAGTTTTCCTTGATTTGACGCAGAACGCGTTTCTTTTGTTTGACGCTATCAAACAAAGTTCACGCATGACTCACGTGTACCATGCCATCTCCTTGATTATCATCTCTGAAACTAGCGAGGACTACCTATTGATTTCCTTTGGTTAAGACATCTGGTATGGCTGCCTCTTTTGCTGCCACATCTGCTTTAGCATTCCTGAAGCAAAAATGAAATCAATGTTATCAGTGTGAACTACACATTTACAGATGATAACTTGGACTACTTAAACACAAGTTCTTCAGAATTCTTTTCTTTCCATGTGTGCATTGCCCTATTTATCCATTGTTGAGCAAACACATGCATAGCTAGACAATACTGTATATCATCATTTGATATTCAACTCCTACATTGGTCATGCCTAGAAATTACAATCTGTTTCCTTGTTCCATTATTTAAACAAAATCAACATTAGTCTCATTACTTTCACTCCCCCAAAAAACTTGTATAGACCTATATAATTTTTGATTCTCTATTTTATCAAATTACACCTCTTTTTGTCAAAGCTATAATAAAAACCATTGTCGTTATCCCAAACCAGAATTTAATCTGTATGCTTCTCAAATGATATATAGATCACATAATGTTCCAACCAAACATGTTTCCCAAATATATTTTCTATAAAGGCTAAATATGTAGAACTTCATAACTTGCTTTGGCTGCAGTCCAAAACAAGCTAATTAGCTCCAACCATTATAACCACAATTGATCAGACTTAGAACAAAGGTTATAATAACCCTCTTTATGCGCTTACCATTATTAATACAACCTCATCACAGCCTAACTGATCCACTCTAAACCAATCTTTCATGTAACCTTACCATCACTTCCTCAATCTTTCACATACATTTCCTCAAACAAAATAAAATGTGTGAAAAACACAGCTTTAAAATAACCCAAACTGAAAAAGTGCCATCAATTGATTCCATGTCAATGGATATTTGATGTGTACGTAGTTATTAGAAATCAGATGTAGATAGTAGTAACATAGTAGTTACATTTTCAAATGAAATCAAACCCGTAACCAAACACATTCTTTCCACAAAAATAAACCAGCCTTTCTGTCTGAAACCCAAAAACTACCTATAAGTTCCCATAAGACACAAGGTTGCAAATTATTGCCTAAATCTCGCAGTTTTTATGTCAAAATTAGCCCTTTACTAAATATCTGACCCACGTTTGAGCCCCTAAAGGGACATGGGACAAAAAACAAACAAACTTGACCGCAGAATGTGCGGCACTCCATGCAAACTCAGACCCATGCGTAGGCCTACGGAGCAGGGGCGTGTCCAGACATTTTTGATAGGGGTGGCACCAGGGGTGGCCCGCCTCTGACTGGGCATATAGCCAATCATATTTTAAGATATCGGGGTGGCCAATCAGATTTCAGGGGTGGCCCGCGCCACCCTAAGCCACTCCCTGAACACGCCACTGCTACGGAGACAGTGGGTATTGGCGACACAGATGACCGTACTAGTCAGACTGCAGAAAGTAGGCTAAATGTGGGAAGAGGGATTACTCATAATATTTACGTTTTTTTCACCCCATATCATCATTATCATGAAGATTAAATCCAGTGGTATTTGCGCTTGTACTGAGTGATGATTGTTCTACAAACACCTTGTAAAATCCAACTAAAATATTAACTCAAAATTCAGCGCTGTCTCAACATCACATTGTCCACTATGGGTGCAGGAGGAGGAGATGCCCTTACAGCACTCCTATATTACAGCACAAATGTCTTATTCTCAGACAAATGCTTAGCGTCATTTGATGGGGGTGTCAAAAGAACATTAGACAGATTTATAACACATGAAAAAGGCACAGTGGCCCTGAAACGCAAAACACATATCAGAGTACATCCCCCAAATGAAAACACTCCCCACAAATAAGAGTCAACACCCCCCAAATAGGATGACTTGCTCACCTCCCCCCAACATTACAGTGTACACAAAAAATAGAAATGGCAAATGGTTCTGAACATTACAGTGTACCACATTACAATAACCCAAACCGGAAATGGTTGGTACAACACTTTCGTTGTTAAATGGATGTAACTAACAGGGAATAACAAATTGATCGCCAGTAGTACGAAGTACGAAATGCAATAGCCTGACAAAGTTACTTGCACCATGCAGACAGTTGTTAAGCTATCGAAGCATGTAGCAAGTACTTATGCAAAAGTATTAATTGCGTAATCTGTTCGTAACCTGTGCGTTAAGGGGCACTGTTTCGACAGCTCCATTGGGCTGCGCTTCAATCTAGTGGTATAAAGTGTGAATTACAAGTGCAGTGCACAGTAAACCACCAGGTGGCGATGGTAAAGCACATCCCTATGGAACGGGTTTTAAGGGGCACTGTTTCGACAGCGCCATTGGGCTGCTCTTACAGGGGGGGTGTTTTGCACACATTCAGGATGCGCGCGCAATGAGGCTGCAGAAAACCGGGAAAGGATAGCTTTTAAAACGGCAAAAGGAACACAAGGATAATAAAAATAGTTAGATTTAAAAATACCAAAAAAGTCAGAGGAGGACAGCCTTAAAGAGAGAAAGCGATTTCCCATTGATCTGTCGCATCATAATTTTGATTTGGGTCACGAAAGTCTCGACATTTGAGTGAGAAATTGTCGCCCGGTACAGACCGCATACATATGAGCGGCAGCCATGTTTTCGCGTCATGTCACAAAGTTAATAATTTTACAGTTTTAAAGTCAATTCGACGTATACAAAAGTCGAGCAGGGCAGCTTTCAAAAGATATGGGAATCCTGCTTTTAGCCAGCTGGTCCGATTACTTTTGTGATTTGTTTAAACTGGCAATTTGAGTGAGACTGCGTCCCCATTACACTGTTTTGACGTTAGCCTCAGTCAGACTCATTGCTCACTGGCATTGTGCACAATGTTGTATTACACTCCATTCTACACCAGAAACGTCAGAGAGGACTGCTTAACGTAGATACGAGCCTGCTGAAGATAGCCAGCATATTGGATTTCTTTAACAGAGCCTGTTTCATTCCTCATTTTCCTGAGAAAGCGACCTCGTCAGCCAGGCTAGTTTTGCCCGATCACTTGGTCGCTATTTAAAGGTATCGGGGTCAAGTGACTTTTGTGCATTGACAAGTGAAACGTAAATGTAGGCTACTTCAAAAAGTTAACGTCAAGCCATGTAATACAGTGAACAGAGATATATGATGACCTGATCGACACTCCTATTATACCAGGGAGAAGTTGGTCTTTTGCAACCGACACGTGCAGTTGAGCCAGCTTGACAGTCGTGTGACGTAGGGTCAAAATTGATGTATATTACTTCTCCCTCACATTTGTCTTGTTGGTTATAAAAAAAGGTGATATAGCTCCACCCCCTAACCACAGGAAAAGGTAGATAATAAACACTCATGGCAAAACAGAAAGTGAAACTTTTCTTCAGAGGACGTTACAAAAACAGGAATTAGAAGTAAAGACAATGGCTTCAAAACTTTCTCTCTCGGAAGACAATCTTTCCTGTCCTGTGTGCTGTGACGTTTTTAAAGATCCCGTCATCCTCGGGTGTAGCCACAGCTTCTGTAAAAACTGTCTGCAGGTATTCTGGCAACAGGGATCCCAGGAGTGCCCAGTGTGTAGGGGGAAGTCTTCAACAGAGAATCCATTATGTAACCGGGCGCTGAAGGACCTGTGTGAGGCCTTCCTACAGGAGAGAGCAAGGTCTGATGTGCTCTGTAGTCTGCACAGTGAGAAACTCAAACTCTTCTGTCAGAAGGATAAACAGCCCATCTGCCTGGTGTGTCAGACTTCTAAAAAACATAAAGGGCACTACTGCTGCCCCATAGAGAAAGCTGCTGTGGATCATCGGGTAAGTCAAGTATACATCACACATTCATGGGTAGTTACATAAATGGTACAAATTGTTGAGACAACCACCAGTGTCAAACGATTGTTGTATTATACAGATTCAGATTTTTTTTAGATCACGACATCTGGCTCACAGTTTGTCGTATTCTGTCACTTCAGACGATACTCAAGATTGCACTGTCACCCTTAGAGAGGAAACTGGAGGTCTTTAATGAGGTTAAAGTGATCTGTGATCAAACATCAGGGCACATTAAGGTACAGATTTAATGTTATCCACTGATGCAGAGTAACAATACAAGAACCATCTCATCACGTGGAATTATAAAACACATATTAACTTCTACCCTAACTCTAGAACCAGGCCCAGCAGACAGAGATGCAGATTAAGAAGGAGTTTGAGAAGCTTCATCAGTTTCTACATGATGAAGAGGAGGTCAGGATAGCTGCACTGAGGGAGGAAGAGGAGGTGAAGAGTCAGTTGATGAAGGAGAAGATTGAGGAGATGAGTAGAGACATCCAATCCCTCTCAGACACCATCAGAGCCATAGAGGAGGAACTGAAAACTGATGACATCTCATTCCTGCAGGTGAAGACTACAGACATAATAATAAAACTAAAACAATATCAAATTAACAATATTTTGTCAAATAATATAGTAATACTATTCTATGTATTTGTCTCTTCTACACTGGTTCCTCCTGTAGAGCTTTATGGATAGCATGAACATGTGAGTACTGCATTAACATTACTTACATACATGCAGTATTTTAAACTAATCAGCCCCACACTAGCACTGCTCTCTGAATGTTCTTCCAGAGCCAAAGTCACACTGCCAGATCCAGAGATGGTTTCAGGAGCACTGATAGACGTGGCAAAACACCTGAGCAACCTGCCGTTCAGAGTCTGGGAGAAGATGAAGGAGATGGTTCAATACAGTGAGTGACAGTATGTATAGATAATGTTGTTATACTGACATCTAGTGGACACATCATGTACTTGAATGCTTGCCAAAAGAATAAGTGATACAGCATCATTTTCAGAAAGCACGTCATCTTACTAATACTTGAGAACACCATCAGGGTGTATCAGAGAGTTTCTATAAGAACTTGTGAGTGCGAGTATGATTAGACTGTGTATGAATTCTCACCCCCACTGCAAAGATTTGGTGGTGTTTAAAACCACATTCTTAAATGGATGTGTTAATTGTACCTTTAGGAAGACACAACCCGCCATTTAACCTTATTTCAAGGGATTCGAAGCTTGCTTGTCTTTAAATATGTTTCTGACCCTGGCTGCTAAACAATAGATAGGTGCACATAAAGACACACACATGCATTCATGCCCATACACACGTGTGCATGTTCACATCATCAGATGCATGTGTTTCTATTGTTGTCTCTGCAGCTCCAGTGACTCTGGACCCCAACACTGCCCACCCACGTCTAATCCTCTCTGAGGATCTGACCAGTGTGGCCTTCAGTAAGGAGACACAGCAGCTTCCTGACAACCCAGAGAGAATGCAGAATCATGTTGTTGTTCTGGGCTCTGAAGGCTTTGACTCAGGGACACACAGCTGGGATGTTGAGGTTGGAGAGAGTACGTTTTGGATCCTGGGTGTGGCTAAAGAGTCTGTGCAGAGAAAGGGATACGTTGGTCTTTGGGAAGGATCCTGGAATGTTTGGTGTATGGAAAATATATATAAGATAATTACTCCACTAGTGTCATGGACTCCCATCACAGTGAAGCAGAGACCACAGAAGGTCAGGGTTCAGCTTGACTGGGATGGAGGGAAGCTGTCATTCACTGACCCTGATACTGACACACACCTGCACACCTTCACAGACACCTTCACTGAGAGAGTATTTCCACACATTTATAATGGTGACAAAGACCATTCTCTAAAGGTGTTGCCAGTAAAGGTGTCTGTAAATGCAGGTTCTGTCTGAATCAGAGTCTGTAAGTACAGACTCACTCTCTGTCTAAACATGCTATACATGATGTCCTTCACATGATGTCCAGCACACTCCTGCTACAAATAAACCTTCCCCTCACGAATTCATGAAATAATACAATGGGATGCACAATGGCTATAGTGCTTTTCTTTTCTGTTTACAATCTTGTTTCAGTAATAGTCTTGCTAAACAGCTCCTGACATTTGTATTTATTCAGCAGAGACATTCATCCAAAGCTACAAAAAAGACACTGGTCTCTGATCTAACCTGAGTGGATAGGTGAGAGCATGTGTTCACTTATACAACTGTTACCTGGTCCTCCCTGCACCACCCCTTACAGTTACCATGGGAACTGGCATGTAACTCTTGTTGTTTTGGTCATTTTTGTGTGAACATATTTCAACATTCAAATAAATATTGAAGACCAGCATCAACAAACATAGTTATTCTTGGCAGATGGGGGTTCAGATATGTTCTGTGATTGTCCAAACCTGATGGTCAGTCAGCTGTTTAATGTAGCAGAGTGCTTGGGCCCGATAATTAGGCTAAGGATCAGGTTATGTAATTTCACTGGTATGCAGTATGGGACTTTGCTACCCTGTGATGAGGAATGACCAGATGGACCCAGTGATTATAACCATGTTCATGTAATCGTTTGCATAAGGTGGAATGTAAGTAGATGTTACAGGATGTTTGATAAGAATGTTGTAACTTAGACATGAAGGTGTTGACCTTTGTTATTAATGAGAAAGAACACCTCATTTCTGAGCCTTATGATTGATTAAATTGTACAAAATATGCAGTGAAATAAATGGCTTTGCTGAAGTGCTTATTCTTGTTTTTAACATGTTTATTGTTTGACAGTCTTGCATGAGAAAGACTCAAGTTGATACTGGTCCTGCCATTGGCACTAGCAGCAGTCCACCCCAGCCACCCAGTTCACTGCTTGGCCAGCAGGTTACTGTAGACCTGGAGATTGGGCCAGCTGGTTATTTATTTGATTAATATAACAATAGGACCTCTTGGAAATGTTTCCGTTTTAAGTTGTCTAGTTGGCCCAAGATGATTTAACCTAACCAAAGCAGCCCTATGGAACGGGTTTTTAAGGCGCACTGTTTTGACTGCGCCATTGGGCTGAGCTTCAATACCGCCATCTAGTGGTTTAGTGTGAATTACAAGTGCAGTTCTCACAGTAAACCACCAAATGGCGATGGTAAAGCGCAGCCCTATGGAACGGGGTTTTAAACGACAGCCAAACCACTCCTGGACCACGTAACTCTGTCATTATCATGAAGTTGATCGTTTCGGTTGGAAGAAAAGAAGATTGTGTTTACAATTCAGAGAGTTATGTAGTTGCACTAGCCTATTTTAATCAGGGACATTCCGTGAATACCGTCTCAACGGTCCCCAACGACAATACCTCTGGATCCATCCAAGCCCCCACCCCTCGCCCCTTGGGTTGAAGCAACGGCCCCGGTGGATGTAGGTGGTATTGCATCTTCGACTTGACTTCCGTGTCTTCCGGTCGTTTTTAATCTATTAACTCCAGTCAACATTTACAAAACTATCTCCCACAATAATTTTTGTTCGATACTCGAACCTGGCTCATACTACTAGCTTTTTCATAGAATAATTTTTCCAGATTTTTGCTATGTTTGAAACCAATCCGAAATAGGTAAACTAGCACCCCATTTATTTGCTTACGTCAAGAAAAGTTGCCTCGAAACGTGTTCGCGGATACTAACAGGGGACGAGCACACAAGGGAACATCAGAAAGTGCTGATTTACCTGAGCTGAATGAGAACAAGGAGAAAGGACTTGGTAATCTAAAATTGCCTGCCTTAATTGTAGCACGTTTTACAAATGCTTGCACATATACATGACGGTTGTTTGTAGAGTTTATTTCCGTTATTTTAAAGCATATTTAACCATTTTGTAGGCTAATGAACGCGATTATTCTCATTGCATGACAAAGTAGGCTAATTATAGCCTAATATAATTAGTTATAATATCGTGGCATGTTACGGCGTCATTGTAGATAACATGTTATTCTGGAGCAAAGACGAAGATGAATAGATCATGTCGATAACGACAATATTGTTATGGTCGTTATATTGTTAGAACTTTATGTCAGTTAACACTACAACGATGGCATTAACAATAAGCTAGTAATAGTAAGCAACACTCATCATCATTATAATAGTAACATAGGTAGGCTATAGCCTGTAGGCTTAATTTAGCTTGCTTTGCCGAGCTAGAACAACGACGGAGCCAAATATTCAAGATTGCAGTTTCTTTAATCCAACACAATACTTAGCAGTCAAACTAAAAACACGGAGCAAAAAGAACAATGTATAGGCATTGCACGTATAATATTACAGTATTGGTTTTCCTAAGTTCACATGTATCTGCTTCTTGATCGGACTTGTACCACATTCTAACAGTTTTCTGCAATGCCTTAGCTCCAGCTCACAAGCTCGCGACTGGTTGTCGCAAAATATGACGTGTACAGCTATTTGCAAGCGTGCACGAGTCTCGGAGCCAGCTTGGAGCTAGGAAAAAAGTGAGCCCGTTAAAAGCTATGGGCTCACTTTTTTCCTAGTTTAGACCGGAAGACACGGAAGTAGAAAGATGGCGCTGTCCGTTTCGCGCTCTAGCTTGCTTCACTGCGCCACTGAGCACTTTTCATAGAAATGAATGGGGATGCCATCTTGGAAGACGATGTTGGCTCTCTCTACTTAATATTACCTCTATGGATCCATCACGGTCTGCCGTAAATGAGAGCATTCAAGAAGTTTAATCCAATGTGATAGTTTGGTGCTGTGGCTTAGCTGGTTGAAAGTGAGTACATCACACACCTAGCAAATATATCAGTTTCAGTTTCACAGAAACATGTCTCTGAGAGCAACACCAGACTTCTGTCACAGAGAGACTTGTCATCAGTTTTGAGCCAATAGGTGGCAGTAAAACATTGATTTAGGTGACTAGCTACTGTTGGCTGAATGCCAAGCTAATGAACTAGTCTACATGTTTTATGTATGCATGTATGTCAATGTACACATTCTAATTGGTTATTTTTAACCAACAGCTGTGCTGTTATTGAGATGGCAGATGTTCAAGATAAAAACGTGAAGTAGTTTACTGTTACTTGCTTTTCCACAGGTACACTCTTGCACTTTTGAGGTCCATGTTGTTTAGTTGTAACTTCATGCTCTTATGATTCCTCCCTTTGGCACTTATGTTTGGTTTTTCACAATGTATGCTTCATGTTTGACTACCTGCAATGTTGGGGATATCTCATTGTTGTGATCAGTGACCTATGCACTTTTGTAAAGCTCTCTCTTGGAAGTCGCTTTGGATAAAAGTGTCTGCTAAATGAATACATGTAAATGTAAATACCAAGGCTTGGTGACTGTATACTGTTGCTGTTTGTCAATGGAGTAAACAGAGTCAATGCCACTGCTGTCACAGGTGTCATCGCGTCGCTCATCAGCACCCCCTCCTCCCTCGCCTGCTCCGGGTTTCAATCTACAATTTGGTTTCGTACTCTCTCTGGAAGTTTTTAAAGAAACATTTCATATTTCATTTTTGGGTCTGAGCTGAAGACGGCATTTAAGACTCTGAAAGAGACTCTAACAGAAGCGACTACGCTGACAAGTGCGCTCCGACAAGTCTTGACCAGTGGGCATCAGTTGGCACGGTCCACAGCGTGGTTCCAGTCTGTAAAGCAGAAGCCTGACAGATTGTGAACAGAGATATTCTCTGACTGAGCATGAGGCACTTGCATTGGTGTTGGCGTGCGATAGGGAAGCATTGGAAGGGATTTCAAACGTCAGACAAGTGCTCAGAGAACAATTCATGCTCAAAGCCTTGTGTACGCATTTCAGAGGTGGGTGTCAAGACTTCAACCGTGAGATTATCCAGGTGGTCCACATCCCCAGCAAAGCACAATAATGCCACCCCTTTCACATCCACTCAACATCCAAGAGACAAACACACCAAGCCGAGGGAAAGGTCATACTTGTGGCTGTCAATGGCACACCCATGAGAACCTGCACCAAGGGAAGGGTGAGGGAAGTGGACGAGGCTTCAGTAAGGGATGAGAAGCTCAGAGAAGAGACAAATGCAAGCTGCTTCTTTTTGCATCTGTCCAATATGGTATATGACGAGCCAGGGCTCTGGCTTTGGCTCCATAAAGGGCACTCAGGGGTGAGGTACTAAAGTGCATTGGAGAAGTACGGTGGCCAGGAAGAGACAAGGCAGCTGAGTGACGCCTCAGGTGGTTGGGTGATCATGGATGTCAGCTGGTGGCCAGGATGCATCTGAACCAATCAATCTTGCAGTGGTCGCTTTCCAAACAGACATTCAATACAATCAATTGCCGGTTGTTACAGCAGGAATTATGAGTATGATGTTCTCTCTAACAGCGGAGAGGGTGATAGTCTGGAGACAACATTATGGTCTGCCGGTGACCTCCAGATCAGACTGTGAACCACAGTTCCACAACGCATGTCCATTCAGTTCCGGAACCTACTGTTGGGAGAGCTTGATCACTTCAGGACAAGACGAGCAAGAAGAGGGCAGGAAACATGAGCTACGCTGGTAATGATAGTCTACATATCAGGCAGCAATGGGCAGGAGCCTGGCAGAGCTACTGTTAAAAGGCAGATGATTGGGAGAGTGACTAGATTGAGCTGTACAACCACAGAGCGACTTGGAGATACCGGATAGGGAGCTGAGAGGAAAATCTGGGCTCTTAGCAGGCAAACGTCAGGATGCCGAGATGTCTGGAAAGAGGTGGGACACCAGGTTCTCCTCCGACAGGAAAAGGCTGAGAAGTTCACGACCGCAATCAGCAAAGTACCTCGCGCAGGGGAGGAGCGAGGAGGAAGACGGGGTGGCTGTTAGACAGTGAGAGTAGTGAGCTACAGGCACTCAAGTACTCGAGAAACACAACATTTTGAGAAGCGATATGACACACCGGCTTCAGAGGAAGTTGGCGCCACACAGCTGGAAGTGGCCGAGGGGCCGTTGCACTCTGGGACATGAGGCGGATGCAGCCACTCCGGAGACGCTCTAAAGTCAAGTCAACACAGCCGTAAACACAAGTCACGTAATGAACCCCCTGTAAGAACCCACATTTTGAATGACAGAATGTGTTCTCATTTTCATTTCGTAGTTGGAAAAAAAGACTATTGTTGACAATTGCATGCAATGTGGCCAAAGTATTTACTGTCTTCTGTGTAGGACTCCTGAGCGTAATCAAAGCTGATGAAGTTTAACATTAGTTAAATATAACTTGAATCTGGAAAGCAACTGATCCCACAGATATAACATCTCACTCAGTGGCGGACTCACATAGGGAACAGTCACGTTCAGACCACTGTAAGGGCACTGCAAGGGCACAACAGTCACGTTCAGACCACTGTAAGGGCACTGCATCACATGTTCTCTACTAAAAGGGCGCTCATTAAGACGTGTTATCATTGTCTTTCTCTGCAGGGCACATCGTCATCATTTATTGCATGAAAGGGCATCCAAGATGGCACTCAAGCATTATGTCCCCATGTAAAATGCAGGCAACAGGGGCACTTGCTCTAGTTTTTGCCACTCTAGAGGGCACTTAAGCAATGCCTTTTCCAACCCCGTGCCCGTCCCCTCTCAATCCACCAGTGGTTCTGTCCCCTTGTTTAGAGGT
This sequence comes from Mallotus villosus, assembly GCA_903064625.1. Lineage (NCBI taxonomy): Eukaryota > Metazoa > Chordata > Actinopteri > Osmeriformes > Salangidae > Mallotus > Mallotus villosus. The sequence continues at coordinate 110,963 of CAEFZP010000070.1, forward strand.
TTTGAGTGTGTTTCTCATTCAAATGTATTGAGATTAATCGAAAAAATCATTTAGTGTGCTGAATGTGGCCAAATATGCGGTTCTACCTCACAAGCATCTTGTGTTAGTATCTCTCCCTCTCTCCCTCTCTCCCTCTCTCCCTCTCTCCCTCTCTCCCTCTCTCTCTCTCTCTCTCTCTCTCTCCCTCTCTCCCTCTCTCCCTCCCTTCTGTCTCTTCCCCTAACCTGCTCTTGTGTGCCGAATTTGTTCCACCAAAGAACCTGCCACAACAGAGGATCTATCATCCCCTACTTTGCAGGTCCATACACACACACGTACACACACACATACACTCACATACACACACACACACACACACACACACACACACACACACACACACACACACACAACACACACAAACACACACACACACACACACACACACACACACACACACATACAAACACACAAAAACTCACATCCTACACTGCCCTCCTTCCTCAAGCCAGACCGTGTGCAGTTCCATGTGTGCTCACGCGTGATAAATGAAATTACCGTGCCTTCATGCGAGGATTCAAGGCCCCAACTGTAAACCCCACGGTTTTAGATTAGCCAGCGAGCATGTTTTCGGCCCCCTCCTGGGCCAGTAGCAGATGCAATTTAACACCAGGGTATTGGCCACACATGATTTACACACACAGTTGAGAAGATATCTGCTCATGGTGTGTCGGTGGTGGATTTAGATTTAGTTTCCCAATTAAAGTAAAAAAAATAATTAGCAGTCCACCTAGAGAATTCCAACTGGCAGGGCTTGAGTGAGAATATGTTCCTTGCTGTGCTGTACGGCTACTTAGGCAATGTTTGCATATTTTGTAACAATTATGCTGAAACACATTGCACATGCATATTTCTTTTTTCATTATTGAACAATGGCGACATGTGTATGGATTTTTGTTGAATTTAGCTGCATTGTATTAGTTCTGCCAGCAGGTGGCGATCTGTGGATTGAAGAATTGCCAGAAATGACAATCAGTAGCCTATGCATCCTGTCAAGACATTCTCCATCTCAGTGCAGTTGGTCTGGTCGCTCAACCCTGGCATGTATTCAATTTCATGTTGCAGGCATGTTTCATGGTTGGCCAGTTGATGTGTGTGCGCGTGTGTGCGTGTGTGTGCGTGTGCATGTTGTCAGTTGTGGCTTATGTCTGAACATTTCATTGCTATTTGAAGACATTGTAGAAGCAGTTTTGCACAGACAAAAATACTAGACAAAAAAGACAGTTCTAAAAACTCAACCGTTTCAAGAGAAGGGTACAGCTACTAATAATTTTGAATGGAGGATAGCAGAGAATGGGGGAAGGGAGGCTGTGGAGCAGTTCATTAATAAGAAGTACTTTGGGTGTGTGTGAGCCAAGATGCCGTCAGCCTAAAACAGGCAGACTGCTGCTCGGGGTATAAATCACAGTATTACTGCCCTCTCAGATGGAGAAATGATATAAGCTTACTTCTCTTCCCTTCCCCATATGAGAGAGGGATGTAGAGTGAGTTCATTAGTATAATCGGTTTAATGTCCTTAATTGGGTGAATGGAGATATTGTGTTCTGGGGGGATTGATGACAGTGATTAACTATTTCCATGGCAGAGTGTGGCGGGCACTTGCTCCGTTCATTCTTTGTGAACTGTCTGGGAATTGGAGCACTGGGGGAGAAGGAGAGCTTTTGGAAATCATTTTGACGGTTTTTATCAGTAAGGAAATGGTTTGAACAGCCATATCAGATATTTGACATTGTTATCGTCTTTAGTGAAGAAACTACAGCACTACTATAGGGTTGTCACATTTCCCACCAAACGAATGAAAGCTGGAGTGTTTGAGAAGTCGTAATTTGGAGTTTCGGACCCTGACACAGTAACCAATCTCAGAACAACACTGCAGGACAGAGCTTTGAATTCTACCAGTCATGTATGACGGCTCAAGAAGTGGATCTCGTGATTCTCCTCATCCCCCCCTCCAAACTTCAAGGACGACTGTTTTCTCCCCTCTCGTTTATTTCTCGCGTCCTCCCTCGTGTCTCTAACGTCTCACGTACATAACACTTAACAGAGGCTGATAGAAGGAGGCCCTCGGCGTTGCGCGTCCCGCGCCGCGTACGGGTGTCATGTGTTTGTCAGAGGATGTCTGGCTTGTCATCGCCCCTGAGATCACGGAGCTATTTCTGCCCTGCCTGTGAGGAGCGTCTCTGAGGAGGAGAGGAACCCAACATCCACAGCTGGTGGAGAGTACCCCAGATGATCCCTCTCAACCGTTGTCGAGAAGCTGGGGGGAGGGGGGGGGGATAAGTGTTTTATGGTGTTTCTTCTATATGCTTACAGGTTGAGTGTTTTTTTTGTCAGTGATCTGATACGAGGAGGACGGCGTGTGAATGGAATCGGGGGGATCGTCCTCGGGGAGACACATGTTCTTCTGAGACTACTGGGCTCAGCTGGTCAATAAGCCCAGGTAAGAGATGGCCCCTTAAGTTATACACGCACACGCACTCTCTCTCTCTCTCTCTCTCTCTCTCGCACACACACTCCCCGCAGAGAGAGGCCTCACGATGCAAATGCAGAGTGACAGTGTCTGTCTACTCGAAAGGTTAGACTGGGTTTAGCTACGGACAAGCCCTCCACCTTTCATCCCCAGGCCTCCCTCACCTCCCCACAGGGACATCAACCCACCCCCTACACCCCCATCCTTGCCTGGTCCAGCAGTGGGCATTGTGTGGACATAGTGTGGACATAGTGTGGGCATAGTGTGGACATAGTGTGGACATAGTGTGGACATAGTGTGGGCATAGTGTGGGCATAGTGTGAATATAGTGTGGGCATAGTGTGGACATAGTATGGGCATAGTGTGGACATAGTGTGGACATAGTGTGGACATAGTGTGGGCATAGTGTGGACATAGTGTGGACATAGTGTGGACATAGTGTGGGCATAGTGTGGACATAGTGTGGGCATAGTGTGGACATAGTGTGGACATAGTGTGGACATAGTGTGGGCATAGTGTGGACATAGTGTGGGCATAGTGTGGACATAGTGTGGACATAGTGTGGGCATAGTGGGTATCTGGAACCTCACAGTGATACGTTGGTACACAGCTCTGGATCCAGGCAGGAATAAAGGATTATAGATCGATACTTCCTTCCTTCCCAAGGCAGGGCGTTTAATGTTGCACTGTTTTGGTGGTGCTGCTAACAGACTTCTGATATCCTTATGGATGTCTGGCCCCTCTAGGTTTAGTAAGCCTGGGAAGGAGTTGGCAACCATGTGGCTATCCTGTAAGGGCAGCCAGGCAAAGTCATTTGCAGAAGTCGACGAATGCATGAAGTCGATGCAAAACCCCTCCCTTTTTGCATGTCAACCATTCGCGACCATCGGCACCGCTGATATCTCATGACTCATATCTCCCTCTCCTCTCTCCAAGCCTTTCGTTTCAACCGAGACGACCAGCAACATTTTCAGTTATCAGATCAGCCTCCGAACCGGCAGAACGGAATGTCAGGCAGCGATCGAGGTGGAGCTCAGATATGTGCTCGGCTGTAAACATGTCTGATGGGATGCCCTGGTGAGGATCTGGTCATGTCTGTCAGACGGACGAGCACCCGCCACGGCACTCGGACCATGAGGAGGAAACTCAATCAGAGTCATTTCCCATCAATTAGCGAGTGATTAACGCCAGGTCAGAGTCGGCCGGGCGACCTTACAGACCATAATGAGTTTAACTGGATCAATGGACCAATGAGGCTCAGCAGCAAAACGCTGACCAGACCTGCTTCAGCTGGAGAGATAATATTCAGACCAACCTCTAGGAGACACCAGCCGGACTGGGGAAGGCCGCTCCCCTCCCCATCTCTTTGTCTTTCTCCGCTCTTTCTTTCTCTTTTTTCTTTGCCTTTTTTCCTTAGCTCCTCTCTCTCTGTCTCTCTCCGTCTCTGTCTCTCTTTCCCTCACTCTCTCTTTCTCTGTCTCTTTCTCTCTGCGCCCAACTATTGATCTTTCCGTCTGTCTCCTTCAGCCAATATGGGATAAAAGAGATGAAATGGGGCAGAAGTGATGTTAGCCGTCATTCTGTTTTTTAATCTTTATTTTCAGTTGCTCATTTTGTCTGTCCAACTAAGAAGTCTGTCCGCAACACTCATTTCACCCGTTTTTGTGATGTCCTTCGTTTTCTTTTCCTGTTCTCTCCCTCTCGCCCCCTCTTTCTGAGTTTACCGGAAGATGTCTTGTTTTTCACAATCTGTGGTGAACACATCCAAGCACACAAACTCTTCCTTTCTCTAGAAGGTTCTCTGTGGTACAGAGCTTCCAGAATAGTCCTCTCCCTTTCAGTCTACCCGTCCATCCAGCTCATTATTCCTCCTCTCCTCTTCCTGTTTTTCTGAGCCACCAGCCTGCTTCCTGTGTACTCGTTTGTCTTAGTTGCTTTTTAGACTAATGGTGTTGTGTTCTCAACTCTCTCTCTCTCTCTCTCTCTCTCTCTCTCGTCTCTCTCTCTCTCTCTCTCTCTCTCTCTCTCTCTCTCTCTCTCTCTCACATACACTATCCTCTCTCTCCTGTCTCTCTCCTTCATATATTCTGCTGACAGCATCCTCTTTTTCCTGCATCCCCAGTGTTCAAGTTGTTCACCCTCTCCTCTTCTCAATCCCTCCATACCCCCCTCGCTCTCATATATGATCTACCCCTCCGCTTCCCAGTAACTCACTTACAGTAAACTCAGAAGGAGAGAGTAGGTGAGGTAAGAGAAGAGGAGAAGAGAACAAAAGAATGAGGGATGGTCAAAGATGGACAGGCGAATGGAGCCTCAGAGAATGGATTAAAAACATAAAAAGTACGGCTAAAATGAATAGGAGAGGAAATGGTGTGTGATTGGACAATCCATATAAGTGGAGTTTGAGTGGGAGTTGGAAGAGTTCCCCTGTGTATCAGTGGAAGGAAGCAGAGAGAGAGAGAGATCCGAGGGACACATTACCATTATTGATCCCTCTAAACAGTGCCTCCTACAAGCACATTCTTTGGTCCACACTGTCCCCTTAAGCTGCTGAATATTGCATGTTAGATTTTACTGAGGTTTAAAAGCAAGGTCTTAATAAGGAGGTAAGTTGTATCTTGGGTTCAGCCCTTCCTCTGGCTGCTGTTACACTTCCAATCAGCTGTGGACTTCATCTTACCAAACTCTAACCTCACTCTAACGTTATTCTAACCTCACTCTAACGTTATTCTTGTTCGTCATAACACGTCCAGGACCATGTAGAACCCTACGTTTCCTGGTCTGCTGTGATCTCGACGTGTTAGAACCTTGTCTCAGCCTCCCAGTCTGCTCCCAGAGTCACATGGCTGGAGTCCAGATGTTTCACCTGGCCCTTTGTGTGCTTGTCTGTCATCAATCATCCGTCCTGCTTGGCTCCGCTGGCCTCGCCCAGTCTTTGTCTGGCGTGTCCTGGTGGCCCTGTTGGCAGAGCGGCACGCTGCCACCGTCACACTGGAGCTGGGCGGGGGTGGCACAGCCGGGAACTGGACACTTTATTTCTTTATTTGATTTAACCTTTATTTAACCAGGTGAGACGATTGAGAACATATTCTCATTTGCAACGGCGACCTGGCCAAGACAAAGCGCAAATGTGCAAGACAACATGTACTTACACACAAATACAAGGCACAAAATACAAAATGAGGTAGGGATTGAATACAAATAAAAAACAGTACACAATCAATATACAGATAGGGCAAAAATGATGCCAAGATTACAGATGTGGAGAAAGACAGGGCTAGACTGCTCAAATGCAGTACAGGGCATCATACAGTACAGTATATTTAAAGGAGCAGTGCAGATCAAAAAAGATAGTCTGCCATGGCATTACAGAAATGAGTAGGCACGGCTATGTGCAGGGTCAAATGTGTGCATGATGGAGGAGAACCAACACGTACAATGAAAGGCCAGTGGCTCTGACAGATGTTTTTTAAAAGCATGAAGAGGAATAAGGCTCTCCAATTTCAGTTTATTTTGTAATTTGTTCCCAATCATTGGCAGCTGAGAACTGGAAGGAGTGGCGGCCGCAGGAGGTGAGGGCTTTTGGGGTGACCAGAGAGATGTACCTGCACGAGCGCAGGACACGTGTTGGTAAAGAGGAAGTGACCACGGAGCATAGATACAGAGGTGCTATGCCTAACAATTACAGTTCAACGAGACTGGACTGGATTGCTCAATGTGGGTACATTATTGTTGTTGCTCTTGCACATTTTGTTGTTGCTCTTGCACATGTTGTTGTTGCTCTTGCACATGTTGTAACGGGTTCTGATCGGTTGAGTTTATTTCACTGTCCAGTTTGGTGGTGTTGTCATCTAACTCTTTTTCCAGGACTAAAGAGAGAGCGAGGGGTGTGTTCAGTGGCAGCTCATGGCGTCAGACCTCCAGACGGCCCGTGAACACCGCTCCTGGTCTCCGTCATGGTGCCCCTACGCTCCTGGTCTCTGTCATGGTGCCCCTACGCTCCTGGTCTCCGTCATGGTGCCCCTACGCTCCTGGTCTCTGTCATGGTGCCCCTACGCTCCTGGTCTCTGTCATGGTGCCCCTACGCTCCTGGTCTCTGTCATGGTGCCCCTACGCTCCTGGTCTCCGTCATGGTGCCCCTACGCTCCTGGTCTCCGTCATGGTGCCCCTACGCTCCTGGTCTCCGTCATGGTGCCCCTACGCTCCTGGTCTCCGTCATGGTGCCCCTACGCTCCTGGTCTCCGTCATGGTGCTGCTATTACCATCACTATCGCCCCGCCGTCTCTGTCATCACGTCACAGACACACAGCCAGCCTCCTACTCAAGATGATGCCGCATTTCCCGATTATCTGTGTATCTCTGCATTTTCCTGTCTCTGACACTCGCCCCCCGCCCCTCCCCACCACCACAACCACCCCCCCCTCCCCCCCCCCGCCTCAGCACACATGAAAGACGTCAGGGATCATTTTCACATGCGCCATGTTATGTAACGTGTGTCTGAACGCCAGCGTTTCTTTTGATTACACACCAGTTATTAATGAAGCCCCATAGATACCACGTCCCACTGACAGTTTCCATTAAATATGTGAGATCCTGTGGGCTCGTTAATCCATATAGATCATTACCACTATCATAAAGACTCATTCACATTACCTGTACAAGCCATGCGCTTCAACACTCAGTGATTTGGGGACATGTTAAGAGAGCTATGGCTATAGACTATATATGCTAATGAGTGTGTTATACTGGCACTGTACGGCAGCATATAGGAAGAAGCTAAACTAAGCTAAGCTAACTGCTCTCTCTGGCTGCTGCAACTGCTGGAACCTGGCCCTGCTAATCCCAGCCAGCTAGAGAGAGAGAGAGAGACACAGAGGTTGCATACTGCATGAAGAAGAGAAGGGAGGGATGGAGGGGAGGAGGGGAGGAGGGGTGCACCGGGGGAATGAAGAGAGAGGAAGGAGGGGGGGGAAGACAATAAAGGAATGGTCAGATTCCTCAGAGAGAGATAGAGAGAGAGAGAGAGAGAGAGAGAGACAGGGAGGGAGGGAGGGAGGGAGAGAGGGAGGGAGGGAACAGGATGGGGAGCGGCAAAGGCAGAGAAAAAGGGTGATGTCACCTCCAGCAGCCAGCCAATCAGGCGCTGGCAAGGAGGGGTTGGAGGGAGGGGATGGGAGGGGGAGAAAGAGCGCGGCCGTGAAGAGGGTGTGTTTTTCTATCACTGCAGCATCAGCAGAGAGGAGAGGGCACAATCAATTTGATAGAGAGGAGGAAGAAAAGGGAGGAAGAAACTGAAGATAAGAGAAAGAAAGGTGGACGCGGGGAGTCGCCCAGAGGAAAAGAATCATCCAAGAGGCCATCTTTAAAAACCTGTGGAGAGGTGAGGGAGAAAGAATGAGGGATGACAGAGTTTGTCGTTAACAAGAAAGCTTGCTAATAAGGAGCATTAATTGTGTGTGTGTGTGTGTGTGTGTGTGTGTGTGTGTGTGTGCATGTGTGTGTGTTTGTGTGCAGAGATGTTGGGGAACGTGGAGTGCTGTGGCAACACACCTTTGGTCATATGTGCATCTTAACTCAAGCAGCACAAGATGGTAGTCTCTATGGATGTATGCATTTACTGTTCATGTCATGCTTGTTTGTGTTTTCTGGCATGTGTGTGTAGTTTATGAGTGGTTTTGAAATTGAACTTAATTGTCTCAGCTGTGTAACTTAGTCTTAGTCGGTTGACATTATTGTTAAAATAGAAAATGTAGCAACTCAACTCTTTTTGGTTCATTTTGTGGTTCAAGAGGTTGCAGATGTTGTCTTCTGGCCTTTCTATGCTGTTTTACTGATGTACATGTTGAGCTCTTTAGCTCTAATTAGACCAAATACATCCAAAAGTCAGGATGACTTGGTTTAGTTGAGTGTTTTTGTGAAATTATTTTTTCACATCTGCGTTCGCTCTGCTGAGAGCACAGTCTGGGAAAGGCATGCAACAGGGTCTTGCTTGGTATTAATATTGAATGTAATCTCTAGTTTTTAAGTATTCTTAGTAAGACATAAAATTTCATTGGTTTGTCTTTTCTCGTTTTTTTGTTTTGCGGTGGTCAATTGCTATCATTAATTTTCCTTGTTAGTTTGATTTTATTGATTGGTTTTATTAAACGAATAGTTCTCTATAATGAGAAAACATGTTTTAAATGCTAATATGTTTTCTCTGGTTGATTTGTGAATAGCGCCAATTTAAACATTTCCTCACACACGTACTGAATGGTTATTTTGACCTCTTTCTTGCCACATTAATACATCTCCATTTTTTTCTCTCTCTTTCAACGTCCTTCCCTCCCCCACCTCGGAGCGCAGTGCTATAACGTTGTTAACTCTGGCTGTTGATTGCATTGGGTGGTATCAAGTGTTATGAGGGTTAGGTTGAGTCTGTGGCAAAGAGAGAGAGCTGCTTCTGTTCTGTTCTCTCCTGGACTGTCTGGTTTAGCCTGGTCGAACCTGGCAATAACCTGGTCTAACCTGGCAATAACCTGCTCTAACTTTCAATTTGCTTGTCTCGACTCTACTTGGTCTGGTCTGGTCTAATCCAGCCTGGGACAGTTAGTTTCTGTTCCGCCTGGTCTGGTCTGGTCTGACCAGGTCTGGTCCAGTGTGGTCTGGTCCAGTGTGGTCTGGTCCACTGTGGTCTGGTCCAGTGTGGTCTGGTCCAGTGTGGTCTGGTCCAGTGTGGTCTGGTCCAGTGTGGTCTGGTCCAGTGTGGTCTTGCGTGTGGTCCAGTTGTGCTGCAGGCTCTGAGGGAGACAGGGACAGATCTGGGACGGGTCTCTGCAGACAACCTCCAACTCCCTCTGGTCTGCAGGGACCCAAGGAGAGAGGGGAGGAGAGAAGGAGAGGTATCAACAGGAGACAGGAGGGAGACAGGGGGAGGGAGACAGGGAGACAGGGAGAGAGGGGAGGAGAGAAGGAGAGGTATCAACAGGAGACAGGAGGGAGACAGGGGGAGGGAGACAGGGAGACAGGGAGAGAGGGGAGGAGAGAAGGAGAGGTATCAACAGGAGAGAGGAGGGAGACAGGGGGAGGGAGACAAGGAGAGAGGGGAGGAGAGAAGGAGAGGTATCAACAGGAGACAGGAGGGAGACAGGGGGAGGGAGACAAGGAGAGGTATCAACAGGAGACAGGAGGGAGACAGGGGGAGGGAGACAAGGAGAGGTATCAACAGGAGACAGGAGGGAGAGAGGGGGAGGGAGACAGGGAGAGAGGGGGAGGGAGAGAAAGAAAAGACAGCCGGGGAAGATGGAAAATATGGGTGGGGCGGCGATCCACACCGACCGCGTAGGTGCACCGATGGAGGTGGGGGGGCACACCTGGCCTAGTGCCAGCACAGCATCCTCCTCCCACCACACATCTGGCTCCCTGTATGGAGCAAATCAATTGCTCCGGGAACTGAAACATTGTCATAGATAGAATTGTCAGTCCAGTTGACAAACGCCCTGCATGTCTGCTGGTGCTGTTTGTGTGTGTGTGTGTGTGTGTGTGTGTGCCGACAGCCAGTGGTGGGAGAGAATGCCCTTCTCTCCTCCTCTCTCTGGTCCAGTAGCCTGCAGCCTGTCCCAGCAGAGCCAGGCCAGAGACACGTCTGACAATGACTGGTCACCATCTGTACGACATCCATAAACATACTGCACTTCACACACACCACACACACACACACACACACACACACACAATAGATCAAGATAAAGCTTCCTTCCTGTCACTGGAGTGTGTGCACGCATTAGTGTGTAAAGGCATGCGTGTGCGTGCTCCTGTGTGCGAGCGTGCGGGTGGAGAGCAGAATCCTCATGAGACTGCTGCAACATTATCATACTGTTTAATGCAATAGCAGAGGGTACTGGCGTTTGCTGCCGAGAAGCAGAGCTTGCTTAGGGGAGACCGAGGACGTGTTACTGAAGCTGCTCCCAGAGTTGTTCTTGGGGAAATTGCAGAAGGAAAAAAGGACTCTATGATTACCTCGGCTATGGCACAAAATGTAATCTCCCTCTGCCCCTCTCTTTCTCTCTCTCTTTCTCTCTCACTCTGCTTCGGTTTTTCTCCCTGTACACGATCTCTCTTCTCCCTCTCTCTCTCTCTCTCTCTCTCTCTCTCTCTCTCTCTCTGCTCTCTCTCTCTTCCTCTCTCTCTCTCTCTCTCTCTCCCTCTCTGATGCTTCCAGTTTAATTGAGCTGTTCTAACAGAAGGATGGATGGCCCAGGTGATTTAAGAGGGATGAGGGATAAAGACAATTAGAAAGAGAGAGAGAGAGAGAGAGAGAGAAGGAGAGTGAGTGAGAAGGAGAGAGAAGAGAGAGGAGGAGAGAGAGAGAGAGAGAGAGAGAGAGAAGGAGAGTGAGAAGTAGAGAGAAGAGAGAGGAGGAGAGAGAAGGAGAATGAAAGGGGGGTTAGGAGAGAGCGAGTACTGTACCTGACAGAGAGTCATTTCTATGGCAAAGCCCCCAGTTGTACAGTTCTATATGTGCTGCTAGATGGATTGTCTGTGACTAAAACAGAGAGAGGAACAGAAGGGGGAGAGAGGGCAAGGTCACAGGGAGGATGGGCTGTGAAGAGCGCCGCCAGGGAAAAAAGGAAAGGATAGAGAGAGGAGAGGAAGAAGAATATTACAATTAGTTTTTGCCGAGTTTGTGATATGTCATCACACATATCCCAATTAATTGTGTTCAACCAATCAAAGAGTCATACGCTTACAATTCATAGGCAATGTTTTTGCGCAATTATTTTTTACGAGATTATCGTGGCTTGGCTTTGGGCCCTCTCCTTCAGTCTACTTGCGTTCTGTGTAAACGAGAAGTGTATGCTTTGTAAAAGAAGCCCTACCTGTTCTCAATCTGACAGTTAGTACCCACTCCAGGGAACAACAGAGTTACACCAGACTCTTCTACCCCTTATGGCCTGGGCCTCAGTGCCCGTCAAAGCTAGTCTTCAAAAACACACGCGCACACACAAACACACACTTCACTGTACTAACACACACATTCTGTTAGGATAATATACACAGGTCTACAGATACCCTCAGTGTCTTGTTTTCAAGCCTTATCTCCAGATCAAAGCTGTCCACCTACGGGTCACTTGGGGAAAACTTCCTTTAAAGGCGGAGGAGCAAGTTTAGAGTTGACATAAAGAGCAGGATCTTCAATAGAAAGGTTCATGAAGGCTGTTTTTCAATGTTTTTAGCTTCTCCTGCACTCGCTTCATTCCTCCTTTAGCACAGGCGTCGTCCTTACCCGGGTGCAAACTAACATGGGAAGCATACAGGTCTTCAACGTGTCAAAGCACTCTGTAGAATACTGTGTGTGTGTGTGAGTGAGAGTGAGAGTGATGAGAGTGTGATGAGAGTGAGTGAGTGAGAGTGAGAGTGAGAGAGAGTGAGAGAGAGTGAGAGAGAGAGAGAGAGTGTGTGTGTTGGGTGTCTGAGAAAGAGAATGTGTGTGTGTGTGTGAGAGAGAGAGTGTCTCAGTATGTGAGTGAACATAAATGTGTGTATCCTTCTCGTGTTGCAGCAGCCCTCATATGATTTAGATTCTGCAGATGGGACCAGTGGAGGTGTAAAGTGGGCGGGGTGGGGGGTTGGGGGCACGCTGACATGTGTCGGGGTGGGGTGGAGAATACGTTAGAGTGATTTAGGGACAGAAGGGGTCAGATGGATCGACAAGCCAGCCAGGAAGACATGATTAGAGGCACACAGAGGGAGAGGGATAAAGGGGGAGATGGGGGAGGAGGAGGAGGAGGAGGAGGAGGAGGAGGGTGGGAGGGGGAGGGGTGAGGGGTGGGAGGGGGTGGAGTGAGCTGAGTGCTTCGTCGGAGGTCGATTTCTTTGCGTAGTCTTCGTCGTCTTCTTTGCTTTAGCTTCTGCGTTTGCTGAGGCGGATCATTCTTCGGTTTGCACGTGTGTGTCAAATAGGGCTCTGACTGACATGATGTACATGGAAAAGGAGAGAAAAAGAAATAGAAAAGGATTTAAAGAACAAACGAAGAAGAACAGAATGGGGAGGAGGAGGTGTGATTGGGCAGGTTTGTAAAGGCAGTTGGTGTGTTTTGGGGGATTGTGATGAAAGAGAAAGCAGGGGTTTCAATCAGGAGTATGATGGAGGGAGACAATATAGATTGTAGGTCTATGTTTAGAGCCTTCATTCTGCTTACCAGTCACCAGACATCGCTAACAGAAAATGATCACTCCCCTCAGATCTGGAGCACACTTCAAAACTCCTCTCATCATTTCTTCTCACTTTCTCTCTGTCCTGGTTTTTTTCAGCCTCCATCTCTTCATCTTTCCACTGCCTCTGTTTACTTGAAAAGTAAAGTGGGGTTTCAGTAGTCACATTCTGTTCTCGCAGCACACCAAAACAAACCTCCAGACTCCTAATCAGAATAATGGATGCTTGGATTTTTTTATAGGACTTCCCAGAAACTCCCCTTTTGAGACAACAACCAATCAAGAGAAGTCACTTATATAATTGACCCTGGTGATGGAGGAGTGGGGGTACAAATAATGATTAAATTAATTTGATATGCTTGAATTTTCTTATTAGAGTGAATTTCATTAAGGAGCCTTGGGAGACAAATATGAGATTGTCTCAGAAAAGCGATGAAAGTGCAACCTCGTAAAACGTATGACTGTAAATCTATATCATTGCATCATCTGAGCATGGAGTCCATGCATTTGACTGGTTGGACTCTGCAGTTGCAGTCACACAAAGAACCAGTTTGAAATTGGTTATATCGGTGTGAAACGTAATAAACAGGAAATGACCATTCATTTTATATTTTCGCTTCGTGAACAAAACGGCTTCAGTGGGACTCCATGAAAGGAGGCGTCGGCCACCGGAGCCAGAGACAGACAGAAGATGGGCCTGTGTAGATGAGAGAGGAACGAGGGAATGGAGTGAAACGAAGAGAGACAGTGAAACTGTGTCCGCCTTTCAGAGACACTGACCACTTCCCCTCTCGCTCTGTCACCCCTGACACAATTATATCTGTCTATGACTTACAAAGAATTCCCCCTCTTCCCATCCTCCACGGGTCAAGCGTTATGAAAGAGGCTTTATTGACCAAATCAATGACCAAAAATATCTCTCAATCACTCCCTCTGTGTGGTACAGTTCAGACCTCACGACTTTGGGTGTGTGTGGCGTGTTTGTGTGTTGACTGTCAAGAAAGTGACTGTCTTCTGTAGACGGTCTACGTGTGTGCGTCACTGTCGAGTGATGGTGAAAGGAAGTCATGACTGTTTTACAGTTGGTGATGTTGACTCATTCTTGGCATTTGCAGCTATCCCCACTGCAGATCTTCATCCAGGTTTACTGTGTATGGCTTAGCATGGGATGCCAGACAGTGATTCCTCCATGCAAACATCAAGGTTGTCTTCACTGTCATGGTGATTCATCTCTACGGGGTAAGACATGTGTGAAGTGAGGTCAAATGTCAAGTGTATCTTCCCGTTTTTTTCCTTGAAAAAAGAGAGAGAGAGAGAGAGCACAAAAGACAGGAGAGAACTGTCCTTGAAAATCAGCCCTTCGCCTCATGTTATTCCTAGAAATATAGAATGACATATCATATGATTGCTTTTCTGAATAGCGGACACGTCAATTATTTCACACTCCACACAATCTAGCAGTCCTCTGTCTAACTCGCAGCGAGCCAGCCTCTGCAGTATAAGGGACTGTAAAGTGACTGGAAACGAGAGGACCATTTATCTTATTCTGTCGCTGCGCGTCAGATTGATATTGGCATTTCCATGGGTGCAGTTAGGTACCGGCTTCCTCCTCGTTCCGACACATCAGATTAGAGGTAGTAGGTAGTCAGATTAGCGGTGGTAAAAACACTGGTGCTTCCTGAATCTTGGCTAGAATACAAACCTAGCTGTCAACGTTTCATCTCTTTATTGTGTGACAGTGTTTTTTCTCTCTCTCTCTCCCGCCAGTCGTCATAAACGCTTCCGCTGTGTCAACCATGATATATTCATTAGCGTTGGATTACTGCGCGTGTGGGAGGGGATCTATTCTGTAGTGGTTGTAATCCCCATACACTGGCCTAATTTAATCTCACCTACTGTGCCATTCCCATTTTTCACACACGCACGCATTCACACATGTACACAGAAGAATGTCATCATCACCACTGCCATCGCAGGGGGGGAGCGAGGCTTAGGGGAAGGGACAGGAGGAATTCCCCAAATCCAGATGCTGCTGTTGGTTTCATAGCAGCCTGTCACATTTAGCCTATACTGTAAACCTATAACTGCCTACACTATACTAGTATATCATCAGTTTTCAGTTAACTGCATAAAAGTTGTCTGCAAAATGTTTTTCATGTCAGACTATTGTGGGTCAGTATGAGTGTATGAGGTTCAAATGATATACTATACTATACTATACTTAACTATACCATAGGACAGTGTACTTTACTATACCATAGGACAGTGTACTTTACTATACCATAGGACAGTGTACTTTACTAAACAGAACTCCAGCCTCCATGTGTGGATAATACCATCCTACAGGCTTCCTCTATGTTACATTCTCCTCCTCTCTGGAAAAGCCACAATATATTTATCTGAGGAGGCCTGTGAACCTGATGTACTGGAGCCGGGAAAATACATGACATTTATATAATGCACTTCAGCATGCCGTGTGGTGTGCCCCTCTGTCTCTCTCTGTCTCTCTCTTTACCCCTCGTCTCTCACTCACTCTCTCCTCATCGTATCCCACTGTAAATACCAAAGGTAAGGAGGTCGCCTACCTCACGCACACACACACACACACACACACACCGCACAACCACCCACCTGAACTTGGATCATCATCGTCTTCATCATTGTGTTTTGCGTTCGGCTCCTTCACTTGTATGTCAGTTGATTGTTGTACAGTATTTGTGGGTGGCCCCCTAGAATTCCAATTTGTGTGGGTATGTGTGTGTGGTTGGAGCGAGTGCAATAGGGTGTGTGTGTGTAGTGGGGTTGTTGTAGAAATAATGAGGCGATGTATGCACCTATAAAACTGTCTGTTTGCATCAGTCCTGATCTCTTGAGCAGGCAGACTCAGCAGAACGGAAAGAGGGAAGGAGAACTGGACCCTCCTGTGTGTGTGTGTTTGTGTGTGCGTGCGTGTGTGTGTTTTGTGCGTGCGTGTGTGTGTCTGTGTGTGTGTGTGTTTTGTGTGCGTGTGTGTGTTTTTGTGTTTGTACGTGCGTGTGTGTGTGTGTGTGTGTGCGTGTGTTGATAGAGGGACGGAGCAGGAGCAGGAAGAGGAGAGAAGCTCTCAGAGGAGAGAGGACACGTGGGGGAGAGGGAGGGGAGGGGAGAGGACGGAGGAAGGGAGACACTGGAGTGCAGATGGGGGAGGAGGGGATGGTGGGAGGAAGAAGGGTAAAAAAAAGAAATCTATAGAGCTAGAATGTGTGTAAGTGAGGGGGGGGGTGGAGGGGGGGGACTGGCCTGAATGGAAGGAGACGAGACAGACGGTCATGACATCACTAACACGCTTAATGAGGTAATTATACTGTTAGGCCCCCCCCACTTCCCCACCCCCCTCAGGCTAATGGGTGGGGTTGGGTGCCATGGATGAGAGGGGTGTGGTGTGTGTGTGTGCGTGCGTTGTGTCAGTCAACTATAGAATGGGGGCCTATTATGACTAACCTTTTAGCCATGATTGCATTATTAGGAACTGAGTCTGCTCTTGGAAAAAGAGAGAAGAGAGATAGAGATTTCTAGAAGCATCTGAGAGTGTGTGAGAGAAAGAACATGGGGGCTCCCTGGAGCTGCTGAAATGTCACAGCACACCGACGAACCCCGCATGCACACCTGCCATATAACACACACACACACACACACTGTTGTAAATCCTCCAACAGTACACTGCTTACTTTGTAACTCTAATGATACAACAGGGACATCCTGTCTTCCAGCAGACAGATACTGTATCTCTAACAAGGCACTGCACTGCAGGCAATCAAGTGTTCTGCTGTTGAATACACATAGCTAAATTATCTGGGTGTTACTGTCTCTCTCTCTCTCTCCTCTCCCCTCTCTCTCTCTCTCTCTCTCTCTATCTCTCTCTGTCTCTCCCTCTATCTCTCGTCTCGTCTCTCTCTATCTCTCTCTCCCCCTCTCTCTCTCTCTCTCTGTCCCCCTCTCTGTCTCTCTCTCTCTAGGTCTTCCTGTTCATTCCATGGCTCGGGTTCGTCCCAGTGGCTTTGACCCGGGCTTGGGAAGAGCTCTTAGCACTGTGTTATTAGCTTGTCGCTAATGCTATTACCTATATAGGTTCCGTCGATTACTTGGCATGCGCCAGCTGTTGCCTAGCAGTGCAGTGTCGTAAGTTGCTGACCTGCTCTTTGTGTGGTCAGCGCATGACTCGCAGGATCAGCATGGTTCGAGGCAATTATGACATGATGATCGGGTTATAAACCATCATGCCAGGGGCTGATGACATCGTAAACACGCACGCACACTCTCTTACCCCTCGTCACCCATGGCTGTGTGTTTAAACGCGATGCACTCTGTGACCGGGGTGAATGCTTGCATGTGTGTGCACTGCTGGATGGCGTCCCATGTGTGTGTGTGTGTGTGGTGTGTGTGTGTCTGTGGTGTGTGTCTGTGGTGTGTGTATGGCGAGTGCCAGACCTTGTCAGCCCAGTTCTCTGTCTCAGGCTCATCAACTGGTCCACCAGCCTCGGGGAAAGGTCAGACAAACCTCCCCCCATCCAACTCCATCTAGCTCGCTCTTCTCTCTCTCTCTCTCTCTCCCTCTGTTCCCCTCTCGGCCTCCTCTCTCCTCCATCTGCTCCCTCTGCCTTCAGCCTCTCCCCTTGTCTCCCCCCAGCCTCTCTCCTGCAGCTCCTCCTCGGCCTCTCCTGTCAGGAGAAAAGCCAAGCAGAAGAGCGAGGGAGAGAGGAGGAGAAGGAGAAGGAGGAGGAGGGGGAACAAAAGGGAAGAGGAAGAGGAGGAGGAGGAGGAGGGGGGGAAGAGGAGGAGGAGGAGGGGGGAGGAGGGGGCAGTAGTGGAAAGCTGGGAATGGACTCCATACTCTGTGTGAAGAGAAAGAGGAAGAAGGGATCAGGAGGAGAGAAGGGGGGGGGTCGAGACACACAGTGAAAACGATGGAGGCATTCGAGATTATAGAAAGCAATAGACCGGGCGCTTATTGGCTGCATTCCGCTTGGGAGGGCTGCAGAAAGGTAGAAGGACTCAATGCCCACTGTGTTTGAACTGACATTCGAAGACAGAGAGACAGACGGCTGACAGACAGACAAACAGGAAAGCAGACAGACAGGCAGACAGGCAGACAGGGAGGGAGGGAGGGAGGCAGATAGGCGTAGAGGCTGTAAGATTAGTAGGGACGTATGAAGGAAGACATACGTCAGCGACAGAAAGACTACGCACACACACACCCACCCACCCACATGTCCAGACAGACACGTCTCCACACTGTCTCAGCTCGGTCACCCTTCCATTAAGAGCCGTATTGAAATGAAAGGCGTACTAGTTGCGCCAAATGTCACGTCCTTGATCTCGCCACGACAGCGAACGGCGTTCTCTGTAGCTAAATGTCGCCTGCGAAGCGGGATCTTCCCGGACCAAGGCGGTCAGGCCGGGCTGCGAGCGGCAGATAACGTGGGGGGCTTTGATGGAGGACCGCCCCTCCCTGTGGACGACGAGCCACGCCTCAAACGGATTGGCGCCGCGCCGCCCCTACAGCCAGCGATCAGATGTGCTTCCCCGTTCCCCGAGCGGTGATAATGACGGCAGATGAGATCAGAGTAGCGAGCGCTGAGCGCGGTGCTCAGGCATCCGCCCGCAGGTCCACATTCTGCCACAGGCGGTTTCAACTGGAGGAAGGGTTTCTTATTGACTGGAGCGCCTTGAAACGGCTTAATGACGTTTGATGGACACTGATACCTCACCTGACTATGTGTGATTATTGTATCAAATGTAATCAAAGGGATTGTGGGTGGAATATATATATACAGACCCTATATATATATGTATATCTGAGGAAAATCAATATGCTGCACTTCACGATAGAAAGGTGACGGAGGATGGGTGAAGGGAGAGGAAGGGGAGGGGAGGGGACATACCATAGGGGCTGACATGAGGAGCAAGAGGCTTTGCAGTAGGGGGTTGAAAAAGAGAGAGAGCGGGAGTGATAAAGAGAGAGAGAGAGAGGTAGGTGGGAAACAGCAAAGACGTTCAGACGGACACGGAACGAGAGAGAAGCCCTTCCTCTTCATATAGAGCGGAGGGGATGAAGAGAGAGGGATGGGAACTACGTGGAGAGGTGAAGGTACACGATGTAGGTAGACAGAGGGGGAGAGAGAGAGAGAGAGAGAGAGAGAGAGAGAGAGAGAGAGAGAGAGAGAGAGAGGAGATGAGAGAGAGAGATGAGAGAGATACAGGACAGGGTGGGGGATGGGAGAGGATGGAAGGATGGATGGAAGGAAGGGGGAGGGGGAGAGAAATATTGCTGCAAGCTGCTAGGCTGGAGTCAGGGGTTTGTCATGGTGATTGTCGGGTGAGGACAGGAAGGGGAGGGTGTTATTGACACCTAGAGCGGGTACACAGTGCAGCAATCCACATGCACACACCACACACACACACACACATGCACACACACACACCCACACAAAATAAACAAAATGACTCATACATTGCGATAGGGATCGTACACCCTCTGAGTAAACCAACACACACAGACACACACATTATCTGTGTGTTGCTTATGAATGAGCTAACCAGCAGCTTTTGGGCTCTGTTAGTTTCACATGCAAAGTCTTGTGTCTTTCCGGATTTCTCTATCCTCAGCTCAACTCTATTTGAATGTCAGGCAAATCCTTTTAAACTGACATAAGCTGTCAGACAATTAGTCTAACCATATGATCTAACGTCAGCCTAGTGCCCCATTTATGTGTGTGTCTGTGTGTCTCACACAATGTAAGTGGCGGAGCAGAGTGGTTTTAGTTTCACATGAGGGCAGGAGATAGTCTTTAACTCCCTCCCCCTCCACAAACATCACACCCTCCCATGTGACACTAACACCAACAGCCAGCCTGGCAGCGCAGAGGTAAACTTCTCCTCGTCCTCCTCCTCCTCCCCCCCCCTCTCATCCCTCCCTCCCTGCCTGCCGTCTCTCTGATACGATCAGGAGACGCGCTAACGGAGAAGAAGTGCTGTTTCTGCAACTTTGGGCCCAAACTTAATGGGGCCAGAGAGAAGCGATGTCTGGCCTGGTTAATCACTATCTGACGATGAATGGGGGGGGGAATGAGTTTCTAGAAAATTGGAGGATGGAAAAAAAGCTTCTAATCCTCATGGGTCTCTGAGCGTACGAGCCTGTCTGGTCCTAGCACGTCTCACATCCAGAAGGGATTGGGTTTGTGGTCATTTGTGTCTTTTCCGTACTTTGTTAAGCTGGTGTGATGTGTGAAATTGAGTTGTAGAGAGTGAAATAGGGGTAGTGTCTGATTTGTGCTGTTTTTACGTGTGTTAGATCATTGTGGCAGGGTGAGCATCACACACATACACATACCACAGACACATACACAGACACAGACACAGACACAGACACAGAACAGACACAGACACAGACCACATACACAGACACAGACACAGACACAGAACAACACTACACAACACAGACACAGACACATACACAGACACACTAGACACAGACACAGACACAGGTACACAGACACATAAACAGAAAACAGACACAACACAGACACAGACACAGACATGACACAACAAAGACACAGACACAGACACAGTACACAGACAAGACACAGTACACATGACACAGACACAGACACAGACAACTACACAGACACATACACACCACACCACACAGACACAGCACACAGACACACAGACACACACACACAGTACACATACACACACACACAACACCACACACACACATACACACATACACACACACACACACACACACACACACACATACACACACACACACATACACACATTTTCTCACAGTCGTTTAAACCACCAGGGCTTCCATGCAAATTCAGTAGGAAAGCTCAGGTCTGACTTGTCCTGCCAACCACTCATTATCATGAGGGTGAGGGATGAGGAGAGGGAGGGAGGGAGAGAGAGAGAGTAGAGAGTTAGAGAGAGAGGGAGAGAGAGAGGTAGTGAGGGGGGAGAGGGATGAGAGAGAGAGGGAGATGTGGGAGGAGATTGAGAGAGAGAGAGAGAGAGAGAGGGAGGGGGCACGAGAGCAGCAAAGGGAAGAGTTGGTGATAGACACGAGGGAAACGAGAGAGCAAGACGACGCAGAGCACAGAGGAGAGAGAGAGATCGAGACGAAGCACATGAAGATACCCGCCTACGCTCCAACGCGTACGACGGAAGAAAGAGCGGAGCACGAGACACTAGGGAGAGAGGGACCGAGACGTGAGTAAGGGAGAGAGAAGAGACGCATGACGTACGTAGAGATGAGATCACCCGCCACCCCTCGTTATCGAGACAAGGACTAGCGCCCGCACGACGAGATGCTTTGATCGAAGAGGAGACCCACCCGGAGAGCCCGCGGACGAGAGTACCAGAGGATGAGAGGAGGGGAGAGAACGGACGAGAATAAGAGCAGAGAGAGAGCCACGGAGACGACGAGAGGAACGAGAGAGATGATAAGAGAGAGAGAACGGAAGGAGAGAGAGGAGAGAGAGGGCAGAGGAGAGCAGACGGAAGAGTAGAGAGGAGAGAGAGAGAGAGAGGAGAGGGAGAGACGGGAGAGAGAGAGAGAGAGAGAGAGAGATGAGTAGTATGAGAGGAGAGAGAGGGCGGGGGGGGGGGGGGGGGGGGGGGGGGGGGGGGGGGGGGGGGGGGGGGGGGGGGGGGGGAGGGAAGTGACAGGGTTTATGGGTCGTCTAAAACTCGGGAGGCTTTGACTTTGACCAATGTTTGGACATGCCGCTTGGCCACCCAAGATGAAGGAGGAACAAGAGAAGAGGAAGTTATGGAGAAGATTATTCTGAAAAGCCAAAACTCATTGAAAATATTGTTGAATATAAGGGACTGGAGTGGGAGGGTGGGGATGTCGAGACCAAAAACCAATCAATCCTGTCGATAAAATATTCCGGGACAGCACAAAGGCTGTCTTGGACAGCAGTGTGGTTTTTTGTTTTTAGGCGTTGACACTGCCAGCAGGATTATCTCTCGGGAGAGAACGTAGAGAGAAGTAGGCAGCGCCTGTAGAGAGAACAAGAGAGAGAGAGAGATGAAGTGGAGATGTAGGAAGAGAGAGAGAGAGGCGAGAGAGAGAAAGAGAGCGAGAGAGAGAGATCTCTATATATAACTCGACTACTATAACTCTATTCTATCTCTATATTCCACTCTCTCTCTCTATCTTATATAATCTCTCTCT
>CAEFZP010000071.1:0-25362 GCA_903064625.1 Mallotus villosus
AACCGAACACCTAAAAAACTAGCCTTCAGGCGCCAAGCGCCAGGCAACACTAACTTCCAAGGTAAATACTGCTGTGATCATTGCCATAATGACAAAAGTGACACGGGCTGTTGTTGTTCTCTTCCCTCTTGTGTACTCCTGTATTATGTAAATGATAATGGTACAGTAGTCTGGGATACATACAGACATAGAGAGAGAGCGACACAGAGGAGAGAGAGAGAGACACACACAAGAGGAAGAGAGAGAGCGAGAGGCGAGAGATGAGATGAGAGAGTTTCTACGGACACCCAGCGAGGAGAGAGAGGAGCGAGCGAGCGAGGAGAGAGAGCGAGAGAGCGAGAGAGGTCAACTATAGACTCAGTCAAACATGGAGATGTCGGACACCATGTCTGCGTCATCGTATCTACGAACCGACAACATTGTGGGTATTAATCATGATTCAGTGACCCGGCTTGCAGTGATCCCACGTACTGGACAAGAAGCAGAGGTACAGTGTTAATACACACACACACATCAGACAAGCATGAGGTGACAGTTAAACACCCACACACCAGTACAAGAAGCAGGTACGTTAAACACACACCACCTAATTTACTGTAAATTTCAGAGGCTCTGTGTTGATGTCTAGGTTAGGGTTGATCACCTATAAACGTGAACTATAAACCGGTGCCATGTGTAAACAACTCTATTGTGTAACAGATCAAATGACAGACTACACTCAACATTTAAACTTTCGTGCTTGAGCTGTGGTGCATATGTGTAAATGTACACACTCACACAAACACACACGCTTGACTGGGCTGTGTCCACGTTTCAGAGGCAAGAGAACCTAGTACTGTTGCTGCAGGTGTCTGGGCGTGCTGTGTGTGTCTCCTGCTGGCTGGGGTCACAGCACTGGGAGTCAGTATCGGAGTCATCTCTAACATCATGACACAATCTCTGTTATCGATGTCACTCGTAGTGTACAATATTTTCAGATGATTTTCATATTTAAAAATAATACCTTGGACGAAGTTGGTTATGACAGCGAACATGTGTGTGTCAAGTTAAAGATTTTCTCTCTTGAACAGATGGCAGTGAGAGAGACCAGGTACATGACCAGTAACACACCATCCTGACCAGAGAGACGACCAGCACAGGCATAAAACACCCTCGACTAGAGGAGAGAGAGACTTAAGAGGAAGTATGTGGTGAGTTGAAGGACTGTTTAAATATGTTGGTGTTGGTTGTATACTTTAGAAAAATATGTTTATAAATGGAGTTTGACTGAGATATTTTGTGTAAAGTCTTGAGGAAGTTTGGCATTTGCAACTAATCATCTGTTCAGTGTTGCAAAGAGTAACATGATAGAGGAGGTTTTGCTGCAGCTGTAATGTTACTATGTCTGAAAACAAGCCAATAGAAACATGTTCTCTGTTGTGTTTTCAGAACTTCCTGTCCTGATGACTGGCTGAAGTTGGTTGTAGCTGTTACTACGTCTCTACTGAGAGGAAGAACTGGGCTGACAGCAGTGAGGACTGTAGAGACAGAGGAGCAGACCTGGTGATCATAAACAGCCTAGAGGAACAGGAGAGATGGGGAGAGAGAGAGAGAGAGAGATGAGACGAGGAGATCCTCCTGATCGACGAAGATTCTCGAAATGATGACTTGCCGCGTGACGAGCCTGACGTTATTCTCTGCCACAGTGAGGGGTGGTGGGAGAGGAGATTGAGTCTGCGATGACGAGGATGCAGCGTGATTGAGTATGGATGCGGGTGTTGACCGGAGAATGATGAGAGAGTTAAGTCTGTAGGAGAGGAGCCTGGTAGGAGATCGAGCCCTGAGGAAGAGAAGAGAGAGAGAGAGATGCGCGAGAGAGAGGGGAGACGGGTGCAAGAGGAGCGAGTTTTGAGGGAGATGGAGAGGGAACGAGAGAGGCCCGGAGTGAGAGAGAGAAGAGGTAGGTAGTGCCTGTGCACTACGTGTGGTGTGCAACATTAAAAACTGTAAAAACATCTATATATCTTTTGTATCTGTCTAATCAAAAACACCATAGCAACTTCAAACACAGACCGCATCAGAAGTACTGCCGAAACACGGAGAGAGGAAAACAAACAAACTCTCTAAAGCAAAACCAAGGAAAACATTACAATCAAAAGCTAAAGAAATTGAAGACTCAAGTGATCAAAATCTATTCTGGAAAAAATTGAGAACTAAACAAAAATGAAAAACAGACACTAACATTCAGAATGAGACAATTCATTCAGATTTTAAATGCAGCACGACATACAAATGTTATAGGCTCTCAAGTGCAGCGCCAAAATAACTTATATTTGAATGAAACATGATTAAAATAGCCTACTGACAGTTTCCTCAAAGCCTATAGATGAGGGAACCACACTTAAATCGCCTCGATTCGTGTACGCGTAGGGGAGTGGAATTCTGCGAGGGAGTGAGACTCAGTCCAACAGGGGCGCTGTTTAGTTACCTCATTGAATTTCCATTTGAATAAAGAGTCAAAAAACTGTGTCAATATGAAATGCAATGCAATAAGCGTTCATTCAAATTTTCATTCAAAATAATACCAAACTGAATTGCGGATTGCATTGCCATTTGCACATTGAATTGCCATTTGACAAATGCATTAAAGAGTCTAATAACCTTCCATATAGCCGTTGAAAATAAAAATGCAGACACAAAAATACCTGGTTACCAAAAGAATCCAGAGTATGTGGTCACTGTACGACAGGTGAGGTAGAGACAGAGATGCACTTTCTACTACACTGCGAACAATACAGAAATACCAGACAGCATTTCTTTATACATTTGAAAACCCTTATACCATCGTTCACCTCACTGTCTGATGACGAAAAGATGAAAGGGGAGGGACACAGCCCCCCTATCTGGACGATTTCTTAAAGAGTGCATGAAATGACGCAAAAACCTGAGCGTAGTGTGAGCAGCCTTGAAATTATATTGTCACGTGTTTTGTCCATTTCACTGTAGCTATTTACTTTGGTTGTTTTGTTTTGATTGTTGTTTTCTGGTCTTGACACTGTGTTGTGCCACATGTTCCGGACAATACTGACTGTCCTTCCTTATGTTGTTTTAAAATGGTGTTGTTGATGTATGGTTGTCTGTTGTTGTGCCTTTTGCTTTGGCAATACGGTTGTAATGACTGTCATGCTAATAAATTGAATTGAATTTAGAGATGTAGAGAGAGAGAGAGAGAGAGAGAGAGAGTGAGCAGAGCGCAGGGCAAGAAGAGAGATAGATAGAGAGAGAGAGAGAGAGAGGAGAGAGAGAGGGAGAGAGAGAGAGAGGGAGAGAGGAGAGAGAGAGAGAGAGAAATGGAAAGTCAGGAAATCATACCAGAAATGTACAGGATAAGGTCAAGGTTGATCAGGGTAATAAACTGCTCTTATTCCTTCTCCATGACAGGTATTCCTCAATAAGCTCAACAAGAATGTGTGGATCGGTCTGACTGAAACAGTAACAGAAGGGACCTGGATCTGGGTGGATGGAACACCACTGACCACACCTGAGTATGAAAACCACTCTTTCTGTCGTCTCTACACTCGTAACAAAAACTTTTATAACTTCAATGCTTTAAGATTGTTCTGTTTTCGTGACTGAGTTTGCATGGTGCGTTAGAACCAATAGGCTATTAAGAACCAATTGTCTAATAAGTTAACCAATGCCAATCATATCTAGTATTTATATACAGATCTAACATGTACAGGAGGACTTCTCATTCTGTCTGACCCAGAAGTGGACCTCAGTGTGTGACTGTCTGGGTGTGTTGTTGTTTAACCCTGTAGGTTCTGGATACCTCGTCAGTCTCGACATTATAAAGGTTCTGAGGACTACTGTGTTGAGATATATTCCACGATGGAAGGTGCTACTCCTCCTCGGACATGGAACTATGCCCCATGTGATTCTAACCAATCCTGGGTCTGTGAGAGAGGGATCTGACAGTGCAGATCTACTGTGTTCATCCCTCTGCTTTCTGACCAGTACTTAAATAAGACACATTTTATAATCTACTTTCCAGGAAACTTCAGCTTTCAGGACATAAACGGATCTGTTTTATAAACTTGTACTTTTATTGTCAAATACTATATGTCTCAGACGTTTAACTAGTAGATTTTAATAATATAAGTTGCAAATATTTTGTTATGTTAACCAAATGTATATAGCCTAGTGATTTGAAAGGTTAAGATTCTTTTTTCTCCAGCAGTCTAGTTGCCCTACAGTAGTATATATCACCTAACATGTTTCATTTGCTTACCAATAATAAATGAAATGCTTGTCTCAAAATAATATCTATTTGACAAACTCTGAATAAAGATAATGTCATTGTATGTTTTACATTCATTAAATGACTGGAAGGCTAACTTATTTTCAATAACGTACTTTACAAGCGATGTTACACATTCTGCATCACACATTCTTACACACACTACACACACACACACACACACCACACACACACACACACACACACACACACACACACCACACACACACACACACACACACACACAACTCAAACACATCACTGGATGAGGCAAAACATGCAAATTATGGCTAAGCAAAACTGGTCTTGAAGGCCTTTCAACAGAACACCTAAAAAAAACTAGCCTTCAGGCACCAAGCGCCAGGCAAAATAACTTCAAAGGAAATACTGCTGTTGATCATTTCCATAATGACAACAAGTTGACAATGGCTGTTGTTGTTCTCTTCCCTCTTGTGTAACTTCCTGATATTATATGTAAAATGATAACTGTACAGTATTCTGGGATACAGACAGAGAGATAGAGAGGGAGAGAGACAGAGGTCACCTATAGACTCAGTCAACATAGAGATGTCTGGAGACCATGTCTACGTGAATACTACCAAGTTAATATCCAAGTTATTATGCAATATTTCTCCATCGTGTCTTTCGTTTTTATCGAGGATAGCCTACCCAATGTGTTAATTTCGTCCAATGTATTTTTTTTATACGTCATTTGCTTACTGTTATGCGCACACCTAGTGTCAGGGTGAGAGAGGAGGTTTAGAGGCCTTTCTCTAGGGTAACTTTTAATATAACACTTTAGTGGCGCGGCGGCCTTGCACATGGTGGTGATTGGAAGGGGTAAGAGACCTCTCCTTACTCTTATCACCTGTCGGGGCCTGCCGCTGCTAGCTAGCCTGTGTTTATAGCCTTATTGTTCCCCCTAGACGAACGACGACCGTAACACTTGGGAGCTCGTCCGAAATGTAATGCCGAACTGGGGGCTAATTATATTAGCTAGCAGGGAGAGTATTTAAGTGACGGATTAGACTATAGGCTAGTAGTGCGTTTTGTTAGCGACAGCTGTGTGTTGTGTCGGGCTTGTTGCTAGGTAGCGGAGCTAGTGTGACAAAGGTTTTGGTATTTGTTGACAGCAGTTGCTGTGCATTGTGAACTGGAGGTGGTAGCTAAGCTAGCCAGTGTGGTGTTGACGTTTTTTGTTGTTGACGGATTTAGTCTGGTTGCGGCTTGGTTGTTGGACGTGAGTTTTTGGGAGAAGCCTGTTTTGTGGCGCAGGTCTCTGCCTGTTTTCTCTCGGGTTTTGCGATTACCGCTGTCATGTCGAATGGTGTGCAGGGAGATGATCTAGGTGGGGGGATGGCGTTGCCCTCCCGCCGAGAGCTCCGACAGCTTACCAAAGCTCACCTGCTGCAGTTGGCGGCAGAGCAGGAGGTCGAAGTGCCGGAAGGTACCCTGAGACCCGCTCTGGCCAAACTCCTTATTAGCTCACTGGAGTTGGAGGAGTTGTGGGCTGAGGAGGAGCGAGACAAGAACCTTCAGGCAGAAGGGGAGGAGCGGCAGAGGAATCTGTCGGCCCAGTTGGAGTTGGCCCGTTTGAAGGCCCACCATGCGGGGGGGCCTTTGGAGCCCAGTTTTGATGTCCGTTCCGCCCTACCTCTGATGCCAATATTCTCAGAGGAGGATGTGGATACTTTTTTTGAGGCTTTCGAGGTTGTGGCTCGGGAGTGTGAGTGGCCTGAAGCTAAGTGGCCTCTGCTGGTGCAGAGTGTGCTGAAGGGCAAAGCACAAGTGGCTTTTGCAGCTTTGGATCCTCGCCTGGGGTTGGAATATGAGGCCTTGAAGAAGGCTGTTCTGACTGCCTATGGTGGCGTTCCAGAGGCCTACCGGCAGCAGTTTCGCTCCGTGAGACGGAAGGAGCGTGAGTCTCACCTATACCTGTCTAGGAAGTTAGGGGTAGCGTGTGATTGCTGGTTGAAGGCCACCGAAACTTACGATTTTGAACAACTAAGAGAGTTGATTCTGCTGGAGCAGTTTAAGAACTGTGTCTCCAGGGCGGTGGAGATGTACCTCAGTGAGCAGAAGGTGACTACGCTCCAGGAGGCTGCTCGAGCCGCCGATGCCTATGACATCATCCATGGCGGGCCCACCGGTTCGGGATTCCTTGCCCAGGAACAGGGGCGTGCGGTCCGGGGTGGAGAGAGAGGGGAAGTCTCGCTTCACCGTAGTGTGTCATCACTGCAACGGACCCGGCCATATTAAGCCCCACTGCCCGCTCCTTCAGAGGGACCGGGAGATAATCTGCCACGGGTGTCGGCGACCAGGTCACGTGCAGTCCCAGTGTCCCCAGCGAGGTCAGTGGGAAAGCCGGGCCAAGGTGGTGGCATTGGTGGCCGCCCTGACCCAAGGCCCTGACGGGTTAGGCTATGGGGGCCCCAGAGAGGTACCCCTGTCTCTCCCGGCCAGCTACAAGCCGTTCACCTCTAGGGGGACTGTGTCTGTGACCCGAGGGGAGAGGAGAGGCCGATCACCATTCTGAGAGACACTGGTGCGGCTCAATCTCTCATACTCAAGGGAGTGTTGGAGCTATCCGGTGCTGCCTCCACCCGGTCTGCCCTAGTTAAAGGTCTAGGGGGGCAGTATGACCGTGTGCCACTGCACCGGGTGTCTTTGAAGTCTGACATAGTGACGGGAGAAGTCACTGTGGGTGTGGTGCCCACTCTGCTAGTTCCAGGCATTAGCCTTGTACTTGGGAATTACCTGGCGGGTTCCCAGGTGTGGGGGACCCCTGTTGTGGTTTCCACTCCACTGAAAGCGCCGCCGCTGGTGCGAGAACGTCCGGGGGGGGGTGATTCAGACCCAGAGAGCCGAAGCCCACGCTGCTCCAGTACTGCCTCTGGTTGAGGTGGGACTGGGATTTTCACCCTCTGCTGGGGAGGAGGAATGGATTGGGTTGTCGGACACCGTGTTTGCTCAGGCTGTGGCTGAGCATCTGTGTTCAGTACCGGAAGACCCTGGTCCTCCTCTGGCTCCAGTACGGGATACCACCATCTCCCGGGAGCTTTTGATTGAAGGTCAGGTGATCGCGGAGGGGGTTGGCCCTCTGCCCCGAACCAGGAAAGGGCCGGACTATGTGTTGACCATTGAGGATGTGGCCAAGCTGTTTCCAGAAGCGGTCCCTTTACGTAACATTTGGGCGCCGATGATCAGGGAGTCGCGGCTGCAGTCCTTTTCACCAAAGAGGTTCAGGCAGATAGAGCGACCAGTTTCACCTCTGGAGGGTTCCAGGAGGTCCGGGGTGAGCTTGGGCTCCCACTGGTACTAGCCTCTGCCGATCACCCTGAGTTACAGGGGGCTCGTGAGAGGGGCCATCCGACCTTGCCAATGCACATCTTTGGTGTGGAGTGCCCCAAGGACTGGGATGTGGCCATGCTTGGTCTTTGGTGTGCAAGACGTGAGGTCCTGAATGTGGGAGGTGCCTATTGTATGGGCCTACCCGGCGGTGTTCAGGGATCCTGTGGTGATGCCCATTGACGACGGTGGTTGAGGTGGAGATAGAACTCCCTTGGCCATGGTTTCTGGGATCCCCAGAATTATCGGACGTGATTGGTACCCGGACTGTGGTAAAATAATAATACTACTATTGACGATGACTGGGTATTGTGAAATGTTTTATTGGACGCCTCTAGAGGTAGAGGAGTGAAAATGCGAAAAGTACCAAAAAATATAGTAATATTTGTGTTTTGGGATTATTTTGGTTGTCCTTTTATCTTGAGGGGGGGAGGACTGTTATGCGCACACCTAGTGTCAGGGTGAGAGAGGAGGTTTCAGAGGCCTTTCTCTAGGGTAACTTTTAATATAACACTTTAGTGGCGCGGCGGCCTTGCACATGGTGGTGATTGGAAGGGGTAAGAGACCTCTCCTTACTCTTATCACCTGTCGGGGCCTGCCGCTGCTAGCTAGCCTGTGTTTATAGCCTTATTGTTCCCCCTAGACGAACGACGACCGTAACACTTACCAATAATAAATTAAATGCTTGTCTCAAAATGAAATCTATTTGACAAACTCTGAATAAAGATAATGTCATTGTATGTTTTACATTCATTAAATGACTGGAAGGCTAACTTATTTTCAATAACGTACTTTAAAAGCGATGTTACACATTCTGCATCACACAGTCGTACACACACTACACACACACTACACACTACACACACACACACACACACTACACACACACACACACACACACTCAAACACATTACTGGATGAGGAAAAACATGCAAATTATGGCTCAGCAAAACTGGTCTTGAACGCCTTTCAACAGAACACCTAAAAACACTAGCCTTCAGGCACCAAGCGCCAGGCAAAATAACTTCCATGGAAATACTGCTGTTGATCATTTCCATAATGACAACAAGTTGACAATGGCTGTTGTTGTTCTCTTCCCTCTTGTGTAACTTCCTGATATTATATGTAAAATTATAAATTGTACAGTATTCTGGGAGACAGACAGAGACAGAGAGAGAGAGAGAGGTCACCTATAGACTCAGTCAACATGGAGATGTCTGGAGATCATGTTTACGTCAATAATACCAGAGAACCAGAGAACCAGGTCAACACTGGAGGGACGAGTGCTGAGGAACAGAATATCTATGAACATCCTGATTTCAGAGACCCGGCTGCAGTGATCCCAAGTACTGGACAAGGAGCAGGTACAGTTAAACACACACACACTAGACAAGAAGCAGGTACAGTTAAACACACACACAGACACCAGACAAGGAGCAGGTACAGTTAAACACACACACCTAATTCACTGTAAGTGTCAGAGGCCTCTATGTTGATGTCTAGGTTAGGGTTGATCCACTATAAAAGTGAATAAACAGGTGCCATGTGTAAACGACTCTATTGTTGTAAAAGATTGATAATTATTTAACAAATCCACCCCCCCAAAAAAGGGTTTAAACACTGTAATTTGAAAATACAATGTATTGTCACTAAATGTTAGGCAGCAATATAACAGAAACTACACTCAAACATAAAGCTTTCGTGTTTGCATGTGTGTGCATATGTGTAAAAGTACACTCACACAAACACACACATCTTGACTGTGTGTGTCCACAGTTTCAGAGAGGAGTCTCTATAAAGCTGCAGTGTGTCTGGGGCTGCTGTGTGTTCTCCTGCTGGCTGGGGTCACAGCACTGGGAGTCATCTGTGAGTCTCTCTAACATCATGACACAATCTCTGTTATCAGATGTCATCTCTGGTGTACAATGTCTTTCATATGATTTTCATATTCAAAAATAATACCTTGGAGAAGTTTGTTTATGACGGTAACATGTTGTGTGTAAAGTTAAGGTTTTCTCTCTTGAACAGATGCAGTGGAGAGAGACCAGTTACAGACCAGTTACACCATCCTGACCAGAGAGAGAGACCAGCTACAGACCAGTTACACCATCCTGACCAGAGAGAGGGACCAGCTACAGACCAGTTACACCATCCTGACCAGAGAGAGAGATCAGCTACAGACCAGTAACACCAACCTGACCAGAGAGAGAGATGCCCTTCAGAGGAAGCTATGTAGTGAGTTGAAGGACTGTTTAAATATGTTGGTTGTATACTTTGTGAAAATATGTCTATAAATATGGAGTTTGAGCTGAGATATTTTGTGTAAAGTCTTGAGGAATTTGGGCATTTGCAACTAATCATCTGTTCAGTGTTGCAGAAAGTAACAATGGACGGAGGAGGTTTGGCTGCAGCTGTTCTGTTACTAGGTCTGAAGTAAGACAATAGGAAACATGTTCTCTGTTGTGTTTTCAGACGTCACTTCCTGTCCTGATGGCTGGATAACGTTTGGTAATAGCAGTTACTACGTCTCTACTGGTGGGAATAACTGGGCTACAGGCAGACAGGACTGTATAGACAGAGGAGCAGACCTGGTGATCATAAACAGCCTAGAGGAACAGGTGAGAGATGTAGTCCTGTTGCACTACGTGGTGTCAACATTAAAAACGGTAAAAACAATGGGCCTCATTCTCGAACGCAGTTAAGAAGAATTTAAGAAGTAATTTCTTCTTAATTGGATTTAGGAAAAAATGTGGCATTCATGACAGTTTTCTTATCTGGGATTTGTTCTTAATTAGTTCTTAACTTCAGAAGACTTTCCGAACTCGAAATAGCAGTCGTAAATCGGCCAGAGTTGTCTCAAATGCGATTTGTTAAAAAACCACAAGGGGAATCGCATTCGTGTTAATGAATTTGTGAGAAATCGTTGGTGATTGCGTTCACATCAACTCTACAGACATCCGCGGATTAAAATAATTATAATAATTTACCTTGCTTAGTATGCACACTGTTAGATCAAGTGGAGAACAATTCCACTGCTCATCTTACTGGTGTGATGTTATATATGACAAACTAGAGATCGTACAATTTCTGGGGAAATTGTAGGGTGTGCCTGTTTGTTTGCAGAGGGGTCTGTTTTTTAATGACATTTTTACATATGATATTTCTTTATATTTTATATAAAATCAAATATATATATATAAAATATAAAAATGACATCGATTTTTAAAGCAGATTTTTTTGCTGATTACAACTCAAAATACTAAGAGTGAAGTGTAGAATGGAATAGTTGTCTTCTCATTTCCCCTGCAAGAGGGAATGGTGAGCAGCCTCATAGTTGAATCAAAACAAATATATTTGGCAGACCGGTGTAAACATTGACCAGATATTTTCAGGCATTTAGCCTACTCATATTGCATTCATTCATTAATAAAGAACCCCCTTGTAAATTATTCTAACAACGACGTTATCGGCAGTAGCTAACAGTACAATCTTCTGAAAATATGGCCCCAAAAACTTAAATAAGCTTGACATTTATTTAGTGGATAATCGCTCATTCATAAAAAGCTCACTGGTAGCGATCATTGGCAGTAACAACGCAAAATGCGATATTGCGGCCCGCAAGGAGCTGCCCCGGTAAATTGTACAACTACTGTAGCTAGCTACAGTGTTGGTGGTATCGATTGCGTTGGTAGAATTCGATGTGAAGTTCCGTTATACTGTTTAGCCTGAAATTTATAATTTTCACGAACAGATTGACAAGTTTAGGCTGTGGCAATGAAGTTCAGGTTAGTAGTCAGATAGTTTGACGTATTGAAAGACTTTTGAGTAAGGGGAGTGCTTCTGTCGCCGTTTGACTTCCTAAACAGCTGTTGAGAGTTGTTGTTAGCTAAGCTAGTGCTAGCTAGCTACTGTACTCACTAGTGTCGAGGGTAGGCTACAGCGTTGCAGTGAGTGAGCTACACTGGTTTGAAAGCACAGGTAATGATAATTTCACCAACAAATAGTTTACTAATGTCATAATAAATCGTACAACGAAAATGTGTGAGGAATGTTTATTTTAACGATTGAAAAGAGATAGACCGCTGTAGTATGTGTTGGCCGGGCAACATAGGCTAATGTCATGATGCTAATGCTTCAGTGAAATAGCAGTGTTACGGTCGTCGTTCGTCTAGGTGAACAAATAAGGCTAACACACAGCGCTAACAGCGGCGGGCCCCGACCGGTGGTAAAAGTAGGGAAAAGGTCTCTTACCCGCTTGCCAAGTACAGGCTACTCCCTCCCCGTCTCCTGGACAGCCCACGCAGCCGTTTGTGTGGCGGACAGCTCGCACGCGGTTGGTCGTCGTTTAGGTTTGGATATCCAGTGCAAGGCGCGGTGGCACACCAAGAGTGTGGGTGGTAAGAAGTCGGGGACAACCGGTCGTTCGCAAGGTGGAGGTAGCTATGACCACTTCGGAGGTTCCCCCGAGATACCGCCATCCGGGAGTTTAAAAGCCATAAACCCCTCCCCTTAATCAGCGGGTCTCCAATCGGGAGTGTATCACTCCCCTTCCCCAATCACCACCAGGTGCAAGGCCGCCGCGCCACTAAAGTGTTATATCTTAAAAGTTACCCTAGAGAAAGGCCTCTAAACCTCCTCTCACCCTGCCACTAGGCGTGCGCATAACAGTCCTCCCCCCCCTCAAGAGAAAAGGACAA
Organism: Mallotus villosus; assembly: GCA_903064625.1. Taxonomy (NCBI): domain Eukaryota; kingdom Metazoa; phylum Chordata; class Actinopteri; order Osmeriformes; family Salangidae; genus Mallotus; species Mallotus villosus. The sequence continues at coordinate 12,325 of CAEFZP010000071.1, forward strand.
CCCAAAATAATCCCAAAACACCAATATTTTTTTTTACTTTTCGCATTTTCACTCCCCTACCTCTAGAGGAGTCCAATAAAAACATGTCACAATACACAATCATCGTCAATAGCAGCAGTATTTTACCACAGTCCGGGTAAAAATCACGTCCGACAAGTCTGGGGATCCCAGAAACCATGGCCAAGGGAGTTCTATCTCCACCTCAACCACCGTCATCAATGGGCATCACCACAGGATCCCTGAACAACGCTGGGTAGGCCCATACAATAGCACAATAGGCACCTCCCACGTTCAGGACATCCCGTCTCGCAAACACAAGACCAAGCATGGCCACATCCCAGTCCTCAGGGCACTCCACCCCAAAGATGCGCATAGGCAAGGTCGGATGGCCCCTCTCACGAGTCCCCTGTAACTCAGGGTGATCGGCAGAGGCTAGTACCAGTGGGAGCCCAAACTCACACCTGACCTCCTGGAACCCTCCAGAGGTGACACTGGTGGCTCCCTCCGACTGAACCTCTTTGGGCAGCCCCACAAGTGAAAAGGACTCCATGACCGTCGGCGCCCAGATGCCATGTATGGGGACCGCTTCTGGAAACCGCTTGGCCACATCCTCACTGGTCACCAAATAGTCCGGCTCTTTCCTGGTTCGGGGCAGAGGGCCAACCCCCTCCGCGATCACCCGACCTTCGTTAATTAAAGACTCCCGGGAGATGGTGGTATCCCGCACTAGAGCCAGAGGAGGATTAGGGTCTTCCTTTACTGAACCCAGATGCTCACACCCCACAGCCTGAGCAAACCCTGTGCCCGCCAGACTGACCAGGTCCTCCTCCTCAGCAGAGGGCGAAACCCCCGGCCTCTCCTCAACCAGAGGCAGTACTGGAGCAGCGTGGGCTTCGGCTCTCTGGGTCTGAATCACCCCCTCAGGACGTTCTCGCCCCAGCGGCGGCACTTCTGGGACTTCCAGTGGAGTGAAAACCACAACCGGGGTCACACCTACTTGGAAACCTGCCAAATCCTTGCCTAATAAAAGGCTAGTGCCTGGAACGGGCAGCGTGGGCACCACACCCACAGTCATTTCTCCAGTCACTACCTCAGGACGTTCTCGCACCAGCGGAGGCCCTTTAGCTTCGGGCCAGTCACCCTCCCGAGCCACGACCTCGACAGCCTCAAAAAGGGTATCCACATCCTCCTCTAAGAATACTGGCATCAGAGGTAGGGCGGAACGGACATCAAAAAGGGGCTCCAAAGGCCCCACCCCACGGTTGGCCTTCAACCGGGCCAACTCCAACTGAGCCGACAGATTCTTATGCCGCTCCTCCCTTTCTGCCTGAAGGTTCCTGTCTCGCTCCTCCACAGCCCACAACACCTCCAACTCCAGCTCTTCAATCAGGAGTTCAGCCAGTGCGGGTTTCAGGGTACCTTCTGGCACCTCTATCTCTTGCTCTGCCGCAAACTGCAACATTTGAGCTTCTGTAAGCTGTTGGAGCATTCGGCGGGAGTGCAACGCCATCCACCCCACCAGATCATCTCCCTGACAGTCACTCAACATGACAGCACAGCACTCACCACCACTGAAAAAACTGTCTCCAACCGGCAAAAGACCTGCGCCACAAAACAGGCTTCTACACAACACGCAAACACGCTCCCGGGACCAACCCCGTACGTATCACGGCCAGTTTGCACGGTCACAGACCGTCAACACACAACTGGCAAGCTTACAGCTACCAGCTCAAAATGCACAGCAACTGCTGTCAACAAATCAACTTACCAGCTAGGCTACCAACACTAGCTAACACTCGTCTCACAGCTCCTACGCAAAGTAGATCCGCTACCTACGACAAGCCCAACACAACAAACAGCTGTCGCTAACACAACGCACTCCGTCACTCAAACGCCCTCCCTGCTAGCTAATATAATTAGCCCTAACAGTTCGGCATTACATCCCGGACGAGCCCCCAATTGTTACGGTCGTCGTTCGTCTAGGTGAACAAATAAGGCTAACACACAGCGCTAACAGCGGCGGGCCCCGCAGAAATACGACTCTACCGGCAGTTTGAAAAAACGTATACTTTCAAATGTATCTGACGAATTGTGGCCACCTTTCCATTTAAGTTAGTGAGATCATTTGAAAGGCTGCCCTCGCTTCAAGGCTCCTACCTGAAAATCTGTAAATGTGAGCTCTTAAGTAGTTACATTGTCTGAAAGAGGACAAGTTTTCCTAACTTGTTTCTGTAAGTTAAACTATATGAACGTTAGAGGAATTCGTTTGACAATTTGGTTGAATATAAGAAAAGCAGCAGCAAGCAGTGTGCCACTCTGCTCGCTGATAATTCGAAAACTCAAGAAGGAGCAACATTTTTTTTATGTATTTAAAACGGTCATAATTCAAAATTGGCTGAATATTTGAAAAAGCTGAATCATTGGGAATAGCTGAATGTCTTGTGAACATTTTAAAGGTTGAATGGTGTCTCTAGCTGAAAGTATGCGGAAGTAGTTATGTACTGTCCTCCGAGTGCGTTTCTAACACTTTTTGACAGCCAGCCTAACTCCTTTCAGAAAGACGCAAAATCAGGATTGTAGCTTCCAAGCTCCGTGGTAGTTTTAATGAAATAGAGTAAAACTGAAAGTAATACAAAAAATACATTTTACAATTATGTTATTACAATCCAATTTAGTCTAGAATAAGCGACAATGGAGTCTCTTGAGGTCTTCGGAGTCATTCCGTTGACGTAGGGTAGTATTTCAAGTAGCAGGAAAAGTGATGTACAAATAGCTAAGGAAATAACTGGTATACTCAAATCTTACAAATTCTAAGTATTTTGTACTCACAGACGATGCGTTCTCGGGATTAACAGATTAACGTAAATACAAGTAGATTGGTATGGTTTTTGGTGGTTAAGAGAATTGTTAGTGTTGTTTAATTAGCTAACAACGTTAGAAATGAATGATGTCCGAGCCGGCTCTTGTTGCCGTGGAAACGATAAACAATAACACGAGCCAGCTGTAGCTGCTGCAAAAGACCAACGGACAATTCTAGCTATTATATAATGCCACTAGATGGCGCTAATCTGCCAAACCCATATATGCTCGCCAGGGGCAGAACACTCCCCGCCTGGCATCTGTAAAAGATGTCATATAATCAACATGAATTAAAGAAAAAGATAAGTTAGTCTTGCTTTCCCAACAGCAAAACAATTTCTGTCACGTCTAAAAAAGTTCTTAACTGTCCCTCTTTGATCACTTTTAAGTCCACTTTGCGGACTTTCCCATCCTGACCAGGAAAGACAGCTGTTATGATGGCCATGGGCCAAGTGTTGCGAGCTGCGTGGGAATCCTGCAGCAGAACACGGTCATCGACTTAAATGATGCGTTGCTCCTCTTGCCACTTTCGAGGAAGTTGCAGTGTTTGGAGAAGAGACTGTTGATGGACGTTCACAACTTGTTGCCGTCACTGATGGCAGAGGCCCACATACTGATGGAGGTCCCCGCCTCTCTAGAGAAGATCCAGAGAAAGCTGGAGGGCACGGCGTCAGAGGACGAGGGTCTGGATGTTTGGACCATCTGCTGAAGAGCAGAGATCGGTGCAGAAACGGAGAGGGGGGGACCCGATGTCTGCACTGATGAAAGGGCTGTGAGAATAGTCTTCGTCTAACAATAGGTGTAGATATTGTTGAAGGTCGACTGGCTTTTTCCATTAAGGGTGGAGGTGCAGAAGACTTAGGAGGGGATGCATACACTGAAGAGGGGGGAGACACTACTGATGGATGAGTGGATCCAGTAGGGGACATCTGAGACCCAGATACAGGGGAACGCTTAAGGCCTTGAACCACCAATGGAAGGGAGGACCGCCTGTGTGTCGCAGATGGAGAGAGAGCAGAGGACACCACGGGAGGTGTTGAGTTCCGTGGAGGAGTAGATACGGCCACAGGGGATAAAACAACTGGGGGTCCTGGTGAAGGCTGAGGAGGACCAGAAGCTGACACCCTTGGAGGTGTTGTGGCCACAGACAATGTAACAAGCACAGGAGGCGGAGCCGTCACGGCCGAGGGAGGCGACGACATTGAGTGGGGAGGTGCGGTCATGATCGGATCCTGGGCTGAGGACGCCTCTTCAAAGCGCTGGGTCACTGGCTGGCAGTAGTCACTGGTGGGCCCAGTCAGGGGTCCAGGGGGCTGCGAGGAGTAACTGTGGCATTTAGGCAGGCGCTGGGATACAGATGACCTCTCCATCCCATTGTAGATTTTCAGTGTGTGTGAGGGCTCCTTGATTTGAATGTGGCTGGGACATGGAGTGAACGATGAGGAGCGTCCATTTTCCAGTACAATAGTCTTTGCACTGTAAACGTTTGGCTCGAGGGCATTTCCCAGGCACGTCTCACCTACTAACACCCAGCCAAGATCAAGCTTCTGGGCGAAAGGGGCGTCGTTAGGTCCATTGATGTGTTGTCTGACTTTATGTGCTCTGAGCACGTCTCTGCCTAGCAGTAGGAGGATGTGTGCATTTGGATCCAGGTGTGGGATTTGTGATGCAATGGACCTTAAGTGTGGATGTTGCATGGCCACTTCAGGCGTGGGTATTTCGGCCCTGTTATCCGGTATTTCATTGCATTCAATCAGAGTGGGGAGTGCAAAGCTGTTGCCACCACTAATTGGTTCTATACGAAAACCTTCAGCCCTTCTGCCTCTCGTCTCCACTACACCAGCACAGGTCTTTAAAGAATATGGTACATCGGTGTTGGAAACTTCAAAAAGATCAAAAAAGTTGGACCTGGCCAATGACCTATTGCTCTGATCATCGAGCATGGCGTACATTCTTGTGGCCATCTCAGGCTTCCCGTGTGGATAAACTTTTACCAGACAAATCTTTGCACATGATCTTCCTGCGCGGCCTTCTTCACAGACCTCTATGCAGTTTGTGCTGACATTAGTGGATTGTTCCCGTTCTGCTCCCTCCCAGCCGTCCTTTACGGCGAGATCGGTGGCCTGTGATGACCAGGGGGGTGGACCAGGATGCAGAGCACTGATGTGGTACCTACTGTCACATTCCATGCACTTAAGTTCAGCAGGGCACTGTTTTGCCAGATGAGTGCTAGATGCACAGCACTTAAAGCATATGCCATTATCTTTAAGAAATGCTTTTCTCTCCTCTAGTGTCTTTAGCCTAAAGCCTCTGCACTTTTTAAGGGGGTGGGCCTTATCGTGGATCGGACAGTGCTTATCTACATCGTCGGATTTGCTTGCATTCTCATGACCAGTAGCGGCGTTTACGTCTGTCCTGTGCACTGCCACTGGCGTTTTGTTATTGAACTTAAGTGTTGGCCTGTCATGTGAATTGAAGCTGACGCTGGACAGAGTAAAGCTCGGGTCATTTCTAATTTTTGCTTCGAGACACACAAAATCGGTGAAGAAAGAGAACGGAGGGTAAGTAACAAGGTGTTCGCTTTTGAACCTTGACCCTTGGTAGATCCACTTTTCTTGTAGCCCAAAGGGCAACTTTTCCACTATGGGGTTAATGCCACGGGATGTGTCTAACACTATGAGCCCGGGCAAATACCCATCTTCCTTTGCAGAGAGCAGCTCCATTAGAAGATCTCCTAACTCTCGTAACTTGTGGTAGTCCCTACTGGAAATCTTGGTAAAGTGGTCTAGCTTGTTTAGAAAAGACTGCTCAATGGCCTCTGGAGAGCAGTAGACGTCCTCCAGCCGCGCCCAGACCATCTGCAGGGCCGCATTGGGGTTCCCTATGTGGACTGATCTGAGCCTTTTTACGTAATTGGAGGATTCCTTGCCCAGCCATTTTGCCAGCAAATCTAATTCTTCGCTTGCGGACAGGTTTAGGTCATTAATCGAATTTAAGAATGATGACCTCCAAGCTCTGTATGACTCTGGACAATCGTCAAATTGATTTAGGCCTGTGCTGACAATTTCCCTGCGTGCTAAATATCTAGCCATGTTCATCATGTCGTCAGGTTGACATTGCGGTGTGGGCGTGTAGGGAGAGTAAGGAACTCCAGGAGTGCCTAGTGGGACGCCAGGTTGCGGTACGTGATATGGCCTCTCTCTGTTTACAGGTGTAGGCTTCATAGGCGGACTAGGATTTTGCGTCAAGTGTGAGTATGGATTCTGAGATGATCGCTGATGTTCACGTTGCATGTTGAAGCAAGGGATGTATTCTCCTGCAGTGGAGGGAGGCCTTCTCCTTCCTGTCAGTGGCTCATATTTAGCAGTGCTGACTGGTTCTGGGTTAGGTGATGGCGCAAGCAATCCGTTCACATAGTCTCTTGTGCGCTCTTCTACGCAGAACGTCTGTCTCGGGCAATTAAAGACAACTTCGCTTTTCATACGCTGTTCTAAGGCTTCACCATTTACGTGTTCTTCTGCCGCTTCTAGCGCTTCAGCCTCTGCTATAGCAGCGGCAGCCTCCTTTTCAAGAGTAAGGGCTTCTAGACTTGCTTCTAATCTTGCTTTTTCTATTTTCATTGCAGCCTCTCTCTCTGCATAGGCTGCGCGGGCCTTAGCTGCCTCTGCTCTGGCACGGGCTACTGCTGCTGCCGATGGTAACATTACAGAGCCGGAGTGTTGTGAATGTTTGTCCGACATACCTCTGTCCTTGTAGTAGCTTGTTTAGCCCTTTGAGATACGTCTTTTTACTGTACTGTCCTCCGAGTGCATTTCTAACCCCTTTTGACAGCCAGCCTAACTCCTTTCAGAAAGACGCGAAGTCAGGATTGTAGCTTCCAAGCTCCGTGGTAGTTTTAATGAAATAGAGTAAAACTGAAAGTAATACAAAAAATACATTTTACAATTATGTTATTACAATCCAATTTAGTCTAGAATAAGCGACAATGGAGTCTCTTGAGGTCTTCGGAGTCATTCCGTTGACGTAGGGTAGTATTTCAAGTAGCAGGAAAAGTGATGTACAAATAGCTAAGGAAATAACTGGTATACTCAAATCTTACAAATTCTAAGTATTTTGTACTCACAGACGATGCGTTCTCGGGATTAACAGATTAACGTAAATACAAGTAGATTGGTATGGTCTTTGGTGGTTAAGAGAATTGTTAGTGTTGTTTAATTAGCTAACAACGTTAGAAATGAATGATGTCCGAGCCGGCTCTTGTTGCCGTGGAAACGATAAACAATAACACGAGCCAGCTGTAGCTGCTGCAAAAGACCAACGGACAATTCTAGCTATTATATAATGCCACTAGATGGCGCTAATCTGCCAAGACCATATATGCTCGCCAGGGGCAGAACAAGTTATGTTTGAAAGAGGAGGAAGCTTTTTAATGATTTGAAAGGATTTACCATTACTTTTAATGGGAGATTAATTAGCACAAAAACCTTAATTATTTAAAAAGTATAAAAGTGAGAAATACCAGAAGTCATAGCCAACATCTCCTGAAGGAGCTGAACGTTTTGATACCACAATTGTAGGAATCGGTGAAAGTATGCAGGACTAGTTAAAGGCCAAAAAAACAGCGGAAGAACTAAGAAGTTGGAATAATAACTAGAAACGGCTGTTCCTGCGAAACAGCAGTGAGAATGCTGAAAACCTGAATGGGGATAACCGACCGTGCTAAAAAAGCTGAAAATTGTGAACATTTCGTAGAAAGTTATAAGCTGAAGCACCTGAAAGGAGAAATCATTCTGAAAAAATATAAGATTTAGCAGAAAATTATTTGCTGGAGTTTCAAAAGGCCTGAAATGTATGTTAGAAAGGACCTGCAGCAAGATGAAGGCAGAAAAGTACAGAAAAGAGAAAGTACTGGCAGTTGGAAGGTACTGCTGTGAAAGGTATTTTTGAAAGGACCTGGAGCAAGATTAAGGCAGAAAACAGAAGAAAATAAAAGAAAAATGCTAAACAATAAGGGCAAAAATTCAGAAAGATGAGCTGCAGGAAAATGTGAACATTTTGCAGAAAACCAGTTGCTGCAGTCTGGTTTGAACGAATTTGAAGGTAAAAGGACAACACTGGAATTACTTGAACTTGCTGGAAAAAAGGCAGAATTGATTAAATGGCTGAAAAAAAGTTGAAGGTTTAAAGAAGGAGATGGGAGATGAATCCTGTTCATATTTTGAATTTGTTTTCAATCCTTGTAAAATGAACTCACCTAAAGATGCTAAATAAATTGAGAAAAGGGAAAAACTTGCAGAAATGTAGTTGCTGGAACTCTTTTCAAAACTGGAAAGTACTTGTGGAAGGACAGTGGAACAGTGAAGAGCGTTGGCCAATCGGATTGGTTACTTGTAACGTAGCAACCGTTGGTCTTTGGCAACATTTATAACCTAGAATCTAGGTTTCACGTTCAAGGTGGAGAAGAAACTAATCATGTATGCCTTCACACCCAGTCCTGTTGAGACACTGAATTTAAAGATGACATAAAAATCATAATCCATGGTGCAAGGTTGCCGATGTTGCCGTTGGCCCTGGTGAGTTTGTTATACTTTTAAATTGGATCTCGTCACATTAGCGTTACGTGACTGTTTTGCGACTGCAAAAGCTACTCGAACTCAGATTTAAAAGCTGCTCCTGCAAAAAGCTGAACTACAGTATTGTGGGTATAAGATCATGCTACATCTAACCAGCGGATCATTTCTTGCAAGTGTGTCCAAGTGGTATTTGTACTACTGTATTAACACCTTAGGCGTGAACAATGCATGCATTGTCATCCATCTGACTTTAGCCGAAGCAAAGCTAGAGAGAGGATGCATTGGGAGATTTCCTACAGTAAGCTAGACACTGCTTCAAATTGAAAACGGAGAAGATATTTAGAGTAAAGACAAGTTACTTAACATCTGTGTTCAATATCGTCAATTAGAAGTAAAAACGTTCCAGTTACGAAGCGTTTTTTCCTTGGATTAACGCCATCTGCAGCAAACACTTGGCGTTAGCTACAGTAGCTAGCTCTAGCTACCCCAGCCCCGGTTTGGTTGTTCGTGACGGTCAGCTACTGTATGACAGTCTTGAGCCTCGATTTGTGCAGTTTCTGGGAAATGTGCTCAAATAAAAACGATCTAGCTAGATTATGTACACTTTAAGGTCAATGTACATACCTTGTTTGGCCAAGTTTGTCGATTGTGGAAGTCCAACCGTTTTTAGTTATGTAGAGCCATCGCGCTAGCTCAATTTGAAGAGACAATAACCGAAATGTTGCTAGACCCACACCTCAAACGAGTTAACCTAGACGCAAACCTATATGTCCAATCCAAAAAATAAGGATATTTTCCGAGACCCAAGACTCTGCCGAAACTATAGCTAGATATCCTGTATGTGTCTGTGCGGTCAGAAATACCACTCGTTTGCAGTGGCGGGCCGTGACTTTTACCATGAGGCCTTCAATGCAATCTTCCTGAATTAAACCCCTTATCAAATGACTTAATAATGACGCCAGGGGTATTGCCATGTTGATGTTACCACCCAATATAACCCTGACAACTGAAAGGGCTTTAAGAATTATGTTTTTGTTTTTTTAAGCCAAAACAACCACAACAAAACGCACGTAGCCTACCCTAGTCAGAAGCTGAAAAGACCGTAATATTCGTCAGATTCTACAATTTCCGACTGTCCGTGAATGCAGCCAAAAATCTTCCGTCATTTAGTAAAAACGCTGTGAAGTCCGTGCTTCTTTCCTAGAACTTGTGCCTGATTTAGATTTGCAATAAATTCATACCCATAAAATACATTTGCATAAAATGCAAATGTGACATCATTGTGGAACTATGCAATTATGAGTACATTAGAAAATATACGGAGACAACTGTTTTGGTGACTTCTGTTTACTGTCAGCTTATTCTACTGCTTATTTTTTACAGTTGATTCAGGAGGCAAATAAAGTAACAGCACCCCAACAGGTTAAACTCTGACCACTGACTATACTAATAGGCCCACACATCACAAAAGTAACATTTCATAAAACATATATAATATAATAATATAATACAACCTTGTAATACAATCATGAGTCATTTTCACATGTTGAATCAAATAGGCCTATATTATGACAAGATGCTGCATCACTAAAATACATCATATAGGCCTATGCTACAAATAAACAAGAAGCAATTCAAAACAATCGCATGTCACTTTAACGAACACAGTTTTTTTTAAACCAGAAGAATATAGGATTTAAAAATCAACCAAAGTGCATTTTACACTAAAACTACAACTATTATATAAAAGCCCTTAAGGCCACTCATAGTGCCTGACCGAGTAAAGTAAAACAACATGAAACATGTATCCTACCAGCTGATTATTTGAAGACAAAGTCCATCCTCCTGTCTCTCTTTGTGAATACTTCGATGACACGACTGTAAAGTACATCCGTGCGTTTCAGTTCCGAAACAAGAACCTTTTCAATTGCCATGGAGGCCAGTGCCGACAGTCGAGCCTGCCCAGTCGTGTTCCTGGCATAGGTTTTTATGCGTTTTAGGGCTGAAAATGTCCGCTCCACAGATGCAGTAGACACCGGGATGGTCACCGCCAAACATGCCAGTGCGTAAAGTTGACGCATGCTCCCGCACAGATCTTTCTGCTGAAGGAAAGCCAGGAGGTCAGCAGGGCTTTTCCCTTCAAAGTCGGTCATGGCATACATCACTTTCAGTTCGGTTTTAAGTCGGGGCAGGTCGAAGAGAGTTGCGTGGCTCTGCGTTAGGCTGGAAAAGGCCGGATCCGGGAATCTGTCCCTGTATGCCTGGAACTGCTGAGGGTCGAGGAGGGAGAGGAACATTAATTTCTCGTGGTCTTTAAAGCGATTCCGTAGCTGGGCAAGGATATTGTCCACAATGTCGCTGTGAAGTTTCTGATACCAAGCGCGAATGTCCCCCTGCGCTCCGCCTCTCCGTGGAGTTGGTGCGCCGGTTTCACGAACAGTAGCCTCATAGGTCTCGTCAAATCGTCCTCTCTCCTTTTCAATGGTGTCACAGAACTCGTCCACTCTTGCCAGGCAAAACTGTACATCCAGCGATTTCTTTTGCAGTATTCCAAACAGCACATCCGAATACTCAAAAAGCCCTTGAAAAGTGGAAAGCAAAAACACAAACTCGAAATCATCGAGGTGTGCGTTGAATCCGTCTGCACAGCGAACAGAATCCTCGTCATAATCATCGTGGTGTTGCAATATGTGGTCAAATAGCTCCTTAAGAGCAACTCTCTTCTCAAAGACTGTGTTGACCAATCGAGAGTTGTATTGCCATCTTGTTGGAGCCACACGAGGAAGACGCCGCTGGCAGATGTCGTCAAGCAGCTGTGTGCGTTTTGAGGATCTGGAAAAAAACGCAGAGAGGCCACTGAGATGTGCGAAAAAAATCCTGCATTCTCTTAGCTTGGATGCACCTTGGGTCAGGACCAAATTGAGACGGTGTGCATAGCAGTGGATGAACAACGCCGTAGGAGCCCTCTCCTTAACTTTTGCTTGCACCCCATTTATGCCTGATGCCATTACGGCAGCGCCATCATAGCACTGTGCCACAACTTTATCCAGACATTGGTGCTCTTCGAGGAAACGGATGATAAGAGCCGCAATGTCATCAGCCCGCTTGCCGCCCGACACATCAGTAAAGCTGACAAACCTCTCCTTGACGCCGGCGTCTGTCACATAACGGAGCACGAGTGACAGCTGGGCTGTTACACTCACATCAGTCGTTTCGTCCACCATGACCGCGACAAAGGGCGCTTTATTTATTTCCCGTTGTATCTCCTCTCCCATCACGTCGGCAATGGCACTTATCAGGTCGTTTTGTATTTTGCCTGAAGTGCCAGTGAACACCTTGTTCGTTGATAGGTGGTAATGCAAGTCCTTGTCATGTTCGGCCAGAAAGGAAATAAGCTCCACGTAATTACCCTTATTTGCGGAGTCCTTGCTCTCATCGTGTCCCCTGAATGACAGCTCTTGTTTCCCCAAAAATATGACACAATCGATTAGTTTTTTGACTATTTCCCGATTTTTCCTAACGATCTCGTTGTGGAGCAGTGTTTCCCTTCTTACTTGCTCATTGAGTTGTAAATCAACTCGGGTGTCTCCGAACGTCTTCAACGAGACTGTTGCATGCAAGTGGCCCGCCGTACTTTGGTGTCTCAATGCCGCCTTGGTAAGACAACTCAGGTTGGAAAACCCGCCGTGGCTCCAAACGCCACATCGATCCGTTGCAAATAGCAAGCATTCCCAGCAATACAGTTTACAAGGACCACTTGACGCTGTCAGCCAACTGTACCTCTCGTAGTTGCTGGATTGAAAGTGCCGTACAAATCCTTTGCCCGGCTGGGTCAGAGCAGCTAGCTGCGGTGTAGGTCTTCCCTGTTTCACAATTTCCAGCTTTTCTGAGAAAATCCTTCTCGAAAAAGACTTTTCCAACAAGTCGGCCACAATATCCACTCCTTCTCCTCTGTCATCCATTGAAAATAAAATGAATCGAATCTAAAAAAAATCTAACCTAATGATCAATATAATTTCGCTGCTAGCTAGTCGTTACGTTTGTTTACCTCCTGATGGCGCCAAACGACAAGGCCAGCTAGAAGGCCTAGACGTGTAAAAAATACGCCCAACTCGGCATACTCAAAATCTGATTGGTTGAAGAACATGTCAATCAACAACATAGTCCCTATTAGCGTCAATAGCGAGGGGATTCTCTCAGGATTTTGAAGGCCTCGGCTAGATTTTTTTTACCCGGAGACAGCGCAGGGAAATAATCTGATTGGATAAGGGCTCTAATATATATATTATCGCGCTGGAGGCAACGCAACTGAAGTGAAACAAAAACGTATTTAGACTTACGTGAACAAACGTATTAAAATATATAGAATGAATGAAAAAATATATATATTAAAAAGTATAAATTATATATTTTATAAAAGTGAAAATAATGTATTTTTCTGAAAGTGTCTAGGCCAGCAGAGAAGGCTTTGCTGGCCCTGACGGCCCGCCTCTGCTCGTTTGGCAGTTTCAATCACGTTCATGGTGCGTGTCTGTTTGGTTACCACGGTGACGGCGCAGGTGTGAAAGCTAATTACAGAGAAAAACGACCATTTACCTAGCATTCA